>JAQBSW010012526.1:0-16541 GCA_029291075.1 Eudiplozoon nipponicum
TTAATTCTCAATTTCGATGAACTATAGCATATATTAATAACCATCATGTCAGTACCATGTACTTTTTCGATACCATATTGTTGGTATCGGTTACTGACACAATAGCCATAGTGTTTGTATCCTTTACAGACTCGATATATATATATTATATAGTGTGAGTTAGCGTTGAAGTCGCATTGTCGTTGACCTTGTATGATGTTAGCTTCACTATTGCAGATTTACACTTTCGTCTAGGATATTTTACCTTCCTATTATCCCACATTCTTCACCCAAATATATAGTGGTTAAAGGGCGTAACTCCGGCTCCTACTGATGAGTCGCCAGTAAGCTTGAAACGAATGTGCATGAAATTATACTTTCCGTTCATGCTGCTTTTGGTTTATCCTTCTGGTCACAAATGAACTAATTTGTTACTAGGTTCGCAACACTTAATACATACTTGCATATATATTAGTTCTCCGCAACAAACAGTAATTAATAAATACTTTATTTGATGGACTGCTGCTAAGCTCGGAAGTAGGAAGAACACATAATAACACACTAAATATATGCTTACATTTTATTGTGTAACTGTACTAACGAGTGTAAATTTTTTTTGATCAAACTGATCTCGTACAATGAGATGTATAGTTAAATCATTTTACGATGAGGTCAATAACTCTAAACAACTGTATTGTATGTCATTTTGAATGACAGTCCGAAGTTGGTAGTGAATATATATCAATTTACATCTGTAGAATTGTAAAATTGTATTGAAGCACTACGAAGCCCATGACAATCATTATGATTAACGAACAGAATTGATAATAAAACTTTTAATTGTAAGTGACAGTAGACAACATAGTAACATTTTTAGAGCTTCGCATGTTATTGTAAGCAGACCAGAGTTATGATGACCTTAGACGTTAACTTTGATTACTAAATACTACAGTTATGTTTACAGCAAAAAATAGTTCAGCTGAACTTCGTTCAGTAATTTTAGACATCGAATATGAAAACGAAGGAGAAATCTGTCGGCATAATTTTCTAACGATTAGGCAAGTTCAAATTAAAAAAGAAGAGTTTCCAAATGAAAAACATTATTTGGACTAGCCTACATAAATAATTTGTCAAACTAACTCATCTGAATTATTTGAAATTTATAGGTTGGCATCACCTTTCTTGATTATCCTGAATTGAAAAAAGAAATATATAGATAAGTGACAACCACAAACAGTGTCTTTAAAATTTCAAAGACTAGATATTTGTCTAGTATTCACTAAAATAAAATATCAAGTATGTAAAACATCGGTCTCCAGATATGAACTTTTGCACACATTGTACACAAGCATTTTCGCTCCATTTTATCAGTTGATTGATTGGAGAAATTGAACTAGAGTTAAATCTGTTTAAATATAAAGTCTCTAACTATGTATAATACAAATACAGCAAATTATTCTCTGCTTTATATTTACACAGGAAATCAGTTGATAAGATGGAACGAAAGGAATTCTATAAAAATGACTTTTTTAAATTCATATATTGGAATGTATGCCTTTCGTATTTGAGAACTAAATATCTCACAAACATTGTGGTAAAATTTAAATAGTAAAATGGCTAAATTGTATTCGTGTACATACAAACTATTAAGTTGTTTATGGATTAGATTAATCATTTGCTTTACCAGGATTACCCTCAACCTAGATCATATAGAATTTTCGGAGTTTAAATGTTGTAGCCAGACTTCATAAACAAAAACGATATCATTAGTTCGTATTGGTATAATTATAAGATTGACTTCATTCAACATTGTATTAAGAGTTTTCATTCTACACGCTATTGTACAAGTATTTGTTTTGATAAAATGACAATCGTTTATTAAGCTCTTAACACATAATAAGAATGATTGCAAAGTTGCACTTGGAATAATTTGTCTTTTTAACATGATTGAGCTCGGTAGAACAAAGAATTTTATAAATCGATGAATTGTAAATTGCCAAAACATAGATGATTAGTAACAAATTTCTATCGGTTACTGTAAATTTGAGAATTCCGTCTAATACGTACTGAAATACGATAAGGTAAATATAGGCATTATCAGATTTAATTTAAGATTGTCTTAGTATGTATACTTATACACCAATGATTTTGGCATATGTGGGATGTAAAAGTTGATTAGCTGAAATTAGATACTGAATATATAGTACCGAAAGTTATAGAAATCTTTTTGAATTGTTGGGCCTTCTTGAGGTCTATTGTGTTGTTGACACCGATTTATAATATCAACATTCCCGACTTCGCATAGTTCAATAGCATGATTCTTTTCTCGATAAAATATTTTAATTTTGATACTCAATTTAACCTTAATGCTAAAAATTATCATGTTAAGAAACAATGATCCCAATTTTTATCCTTATTGAACCCTAGCGTTAATTGGTAAAGGTGAATAAGTGGTGCTCTTTATTGCCGAAAAAGGCTGTTGGTGAGAGAAATATTGAAAGTCAATGCTTTAGAGATAGCAAGAATGTTAAAAATAGCGATGTTGTTAAATGCCTATACATTGCAGTTACGAGTAATTTAATTGAAGGACTAAGCACTTTTTATCTATTTTCCTTTTACCGATAGTCTTATGTTTTCATTTCATTGTCAATTATTGCTGTACGATTCTGGATAAGTGAATTTGACTATTGGTTGAAAAGTGCTTTCACTTTTTTCATAGAGCATATTTATGTACTTGCATTATTTACCATGAGATCGTTTTAGAAACTGATATATTTCATTCTATCACGTATTACAAATTTAAAGTTATTAAAGCACATATCTTAACTGTTTATTGATTTCTAGTGAAACTTACATACTTTCGTGAAATCGGAATTTGGATTGTGCATTGAAATCATATTAATTTACCTAGGTCGTGTGGTGCGCATTACGACTATTTAGGCTCACACCTACCAAATCGGTTAATTTTTCTTCACTTTGCAATTTCAAGTGCTACAAGAAACGGAATACAAACAAACGAAATTTTTAACTAACCTTTTCTATAGTCATAATTTAATCATGTAAATTCAGATTTTCAACTTCGTTTTTATTCAGTATGCACGTGCTCGATTTAAATTAAATCGGGTCGATGAAAAGAGGTCGATCTAACGGAGTTTCAAGCTCCTACATGTCGTTGGCGACTTAGTGCTTATTTAAATTACACGTGACAATACATTTCAAGGATATGCGTTAGTGAAGTATCAGTTTATCATATTTAGGTGAACGGAAATATTGCGAAACCGAATTTTAAAAAAAATAACTGATTTGTTCGATTAACGTAGGCTGAGGTCCAGTTGCTTTTTTCGTTGGATATATTTAGGCTGCTACTGGTGTCAGCGTATGTCTGTCCACAGTACATCACATGTTTAAAAAAACAAACTAATAAAATTGAAATAATATCATACTGATGTAAAGTTGCTTATTTTCAGTATTAATAGTATCAGCAGTAGTAATAGTAAATGTGTGATACAATAAACTCCTATATATATATATATATATATATATATATATATATATATATATATATATGTGTGTGTGTGTGTGTTGTCACTATACTTTAAAGTGTAAATAATCGGCTTCGTTCTTTTTCGTAGCTCAAGTATTTGTGAGAATTGTTGCTACCATTGGTCGAACCGTGCATGTTTTCATCGAAGCCTTGCAAGTCGTTCACTGCGCCACCAATGCCGCGCACTCCGTTCAATTTTGGTCTATTCTTCGGGTGGATCAAATTTGACTCCGCTATCGATTTGGAGTTCCAACTGACCACCCCCTATCTTTCATCATAGTATTGACTCCATATCACCTGGGGAAGTTATGAATTCAGATTTTATGGCAAGATTTTATTATGCGTATGTTATTTGCAAAGTAATTATTGCATATGGTAGCAAATTCACTTCTTCCAGTAAATCGATTTAGTTCTTATGTGGTACTCATTAATTAATTTCCAGAATTCGTTATAGAAGCTCAAACCGGAAACAATTTTTTTCTGACTTGTTACTCCTCTTCTGCGCCAACCAAGCCGCGCACTGCATGAACTTTGTATTGATGTACCGACTTACGTATCCGGTAGCTTTAGTAACTCAAGCATTATGTGTGATAAGTTTAATAAGTGACTTGCAAGATCTGGAGTAGTTTCCCTAATCTTCACCAGTTATGGAGACACGCGAGAAGCTCACTCTGCCCTACAAGTCATGTTTATAACTAATTTGTACGTGCCGAATTCTCATTCAGTGCTGAAAATTGCTCTTGGTATCAAATGTTTTGGAATCTTCCAGGCATTGGGCTACTATTGATTAACAAACAGCAAATATAGGTCATCCTACACTATTGCACACCGCTGACATCCATAAAATTATTTTTGATTGATCAACGTGTTCTCCGTATTAGAAAAACAAATATGTCTCCTTCTGTTGCGCTGACTCGTCACATTTTACGTATGCTTTCATTTCGATTGCCCAGTAGAGCACTATTCTATCAACCAGTGTCATATTGGCATAAGAAACAAGGTGGGCAGATTTTGATATGACTGGACATATCTAGTCTACCAGGATAGGATCAAACTACACAGTGCAACTCTTGGTTGGAAACTGCGTGATATGACATAGAATCGAGCTTTGTTTGTTTGTTTACTTCTAAGACAATCTTCTTTTGTTAGATGATCGAATTAACCGCGAGAAGTTGTCTTTTAGATGAAGCAGCGTAGTTAAATCCGCGTGCAGTTTATTTCTGGTGTGCCTTGCCTTAAAGTTAGCTGGGATTGTGTTGTGTTTTGGTCTGGATGGTCTCATTTCTGGATTTTACCGAAGTATCTCCATTTGAACTAGATCATCTCCTTAATAAATGACTCTCATTTAACACGTGTTAAAACTTCATTTTTGTCAATGTTATCGTTATTTGTATATTGCTTCTTATTTTTCACCAGCAGTAAATTACTAGCAATTAAAATGCCGTTGTTTCGATTATGCCATCATGCTGCTGGTGCGGTTGTATATGCTATTCATAAAATAGATCATATTCAATCAAAAGGTAGTTGCGAAAATTGTCATGACTAAAGCCTGAACTTAGGTACATGGCGTCAAAGTTTTACAACCTGTCCAATGCGTCACTGAAGCCTCGCACCACATGCAAAATTCAGTTATATACGAATTTGTGCCGCAAACGTTACCATTATCATTTGAATAAAATGACAAAACATGAACATATATTGTCCAATTTTCAAGTCGGAAAACCTTGAAAAACATATGATGCGCATGTCATGGTGGTCAAAATGTAGCTAGTCTGTGGGCAATCTAATGAAAAAGTACTCAAAATATCTACATATATTTGAAAGTGAAACGGGATAAATAATTATTTCTAACTTTATCACATATAGCGACAAGGCTTGACGCATAGTTTTTCTTCAGGCGCACAAACAAATATGATTTTTTCAAAATGCATTTGAAATTACGAAGTAGCGCTTTCGCTCCATATTGTCAACTGGTTTTACTCGAGATATGAACCAGACAAGTTATTTTTGGATAGAACAACAGTCAAAAATTAAAAAAATGTTACACAAAAAATATTAGTCGTCTAGGACTTTCTAGTGTCGAAAAGGCTGGCGAAAAATTAATTCACATCCGAGCACAGTAGGAAAATCTATATGGTCTCTGTACAAAAATAAAATCATATTTTTTGTCATGTGTTTTCGAAAACGAGAAAAGCAACTATTGAAATGTCGAAGCATTCATTTCATAACGAGCAACTCGATCAGAACGAATTTGTGATTAAATTATCAAAGAATGAACTGATCTTTGCAAAGCGAGGCTCTCGTTCGCAGAAAAAGGTTTAACAGTCCTGAGAAAGGGGATCAAATAGTAGCTGAAGAAGATTTTGAACCACTATTCAATCAGTTTTCTGATTTAAAAGTGAACAATGATGAAAGCCAACGATGATTTAGTGTAAAGCTCGTCGACATTTACCACCAATATAAAAGTTAAATATAATCATTCAAATCTACGTTAATTAAAGCACACTTCGCAGTGTTATGAGAAGTAGCCAAAATCCATAATAGTTTTATTATTTCACCGGGCAAATTGTCTGGTTTGGTCGTCATGGATCGTGATGATGTTTGATACCTGGTGCACAATTTGAAATTGATTTTAAGGGTGATGCAACGAAAAAACCCTAGATAGCAGTTCCGACGGAGTTGTCCTACATTCTACTAGACCGACGGATAATATGCTGAACACAGACAACATAGGCCGGTTAGAGCACAATTACCGATGATCCAATTATTACCAAAGACGCACCAACATGGAATTCAACTGAGACCAGTTGTGTCAATGACAAATTCACCAACACATGTCTTAGCGAAATGGTTGGCTAACCTATAAAAGCCGGCGAGAAATAACGTATATGTGTACAGTTTAAAAGGTTCCTTTGAATTTTTTCGAAAAGTAGACCGATTAAATGTTGAAGTTGGGTCGTTATTTACTAATGTTCATTTAAAGGAAACAATCGATTCTGTATGTCTGTATGCCAGGATTGTTTACAAAAATTTAAACAGACTGAAACGCATCTGAAAAGGTTCTACTTATTTTGTTCATTTTATTGAGCAATTATACAGACATAAAAGTGATCAAGGAATAAGTTCCGCGCTGACCCCTATCATGGCCGACTTGTTTATGTGCTTGCTGAAAAGATCTAACTTTGATTTATTAAGTAAAGTGAAACTACACATCCGTTATGTTGATATATTTTGGTCCTTGATTGTTGTGTGCATGCCGGAGAACTGCTTAAAATTCAATGTTGATATCCGAATATTACGTTTACAATAGAAAACAAAGAGGATGATACTCTTGCTTTTCTTTATGTGTTGCTCAAACGTGGAACAGATCATTTTTCTATCATAAACATGGGCGGTGCAATATTTGCCTTTCAAAAGCTACTGTCAGTTGAAATGCATTAAAGGCTAGGTTAAGATACTATGCAATATGACATTGCGCATTTTTTCGCCAGACTGCAAACTGAGTTACATGGTGTGCGTAAAACGGTTACCCACTACATTTTATAGACAAGTCTAAATCTAGTGGTATATTAAAATCCGATGTGAGTGTTTGTATGGTTGATAATAAACCTGCGTATATCCACGTAAAATATAAAGATGAAGAGACAATAAATCGCATAAGAGATAGATTTTCTTCCGATTTGGCTTTTATATATTTTGTAACTAAATTAGTTTTGATAACATCCACCACCAAACTTACCCTACCTTTTGTGAAAGGTAAGATAAAACTGCAATTTGCCATTAAGGCTATGTATAATTGGAGTTGTTGCTGTGGACAATCATGTCGGCAGATGTAGTAGTAGTTGCAGGGTAAACTTGGTGCTGCATGTTCGTCTTTCACAAAACATGTTTTGCGCTGTAAAAATACTGCCATATCTACAATGTGCTTCGCAAATTTAATAAAGGCTAGGTGTTTTGGTATGATACCCTTTTTGGAAGCTATTTCAATAATTCTGTTGTTAAGAGCTGTGCACTCAAATAAAATTTGGCCAATTTCTCAATTCTACACAAAGCAAAATCTGAAAAATTATATATATATATATATATATATATATATATATATATATATGAATCTCTTTACATAAAACAACAAGCGCCCAGCATAAACATTCAAAAGTTTCATCAACACGATATTTTAATCGACTGGCCACGAATCACACTACCTAACAACATTCAGGCAAATCCAAACACCCGCTTGACCAGACTTACTAAACATTTGCTCGGACTGGCAACTAAATGAATGAGAAAACATCTGTACATATGATATCACAACCATTGATAACAGCGAAAGAAATTTTAAATAAACATGAGCATTCGATTTTGCAATCTACACACCCTGCGCTGTTACCATGGGGACAGGACAAACTTGAAAAACAAGGCGAAACGAAAGACGACACTAGGGGGAAATCATTCGTACACTTAACAGCAAACAATATGAACAGTTGGTTAACTCTCAATCCATCAGTACAAGAACGACCAGATCTCAGATATCACTTTGCAATACAAAGAGAAAAACCCTGCACACGAACAGACACATATGCATATACACTTACTAATCAGGTCAAACATGTAAATTACGTTTTTTAGTCTGAAAATATATGGCCATTATTCATTTTGTTATTAGTGTGCTTTTTCTTCGTAATATATATATATATATATATATATATATATATATATATATATATATATATGTGTGTGTGTGTGTGTGTGTACTCTTTAATGTGAACTGTTTTTTTTATCGAAAAATAACTACTGGTTCATATCTCCAGTTAAATCAGTTGATAAGATGAAACGAAAATGCTTCTTTATAATTTTTAATGTATTTATAAATTCATATCGGCTAATAATCGTTTTGTGTATCTGATGAAATATGAGTTATAACATAATTTTTCTCCCACGATGTCTGTGGTCTCTTCATTCATGACTGGAAGCGTTAAAAATTATCTCGTTGATTGACCTTTTTTCGTTTGCATGTTTTTTTGTCTTTTCATTACTTTATAACAGTGAAGCAGCTATTTTTTAAGTATGGCTAAACTGATTTAATAATCGATTTTGTGGAATTTTAGATAATAGATATCGTATTCACTCTTCTAATGACTTTTTAACAATTTTCCCTCAGAACACAAAAGTCGTGCGACGCTTTTTTCACCATTTAAACTAGTTTGTGTTTTCGGCTAATTTCTTTATAAAGTCAAAACGCGAGCATATTTGTAGGTGGTTATAAACTTTAAAATGGAAATTTAAATTTGTTATTTTTTGTAAAGGAAGCAAAGTCAATTCAAATTGTTGCATTCCTATTTTCTATTGTGATTTCTATGAAATTTTTTTAACACATTTAGCTTTTATTGGAGAAAAATCACTAACTTTCCGTATTTCTTGTTTCATTTTTCAGAATTGTGTGTTTAATCGTGCGCGTTAATTGACCCCAATTCATTTAATGTGATAAACTTGTACGAAAGCACTTCAAGGTTGTCATATGAAATGAAAAGTCAGTTTGACATCGATCATGGCGTGGCTGCAGAGAATAAATCGTCAATTCACCAGCCTGACAGAGATCAGACTGCACCGCAAGCTAAACAACAAATGTTGGTTGTCGCGGCTTTGGCTGAAGCAGAACGCCGAATTGCCAATGCAAACGTGAAAATAGCGGCTAATCAGCTATATGCATCTGTTGCACTTTTAGCTAATCAAAACCAGGGTAAGACACATGCTCTGCTATGTCAACTGTTTACGGCTTACCTATTCACGTGTATTAATATTTCATCTATTAAAAAAATTTCTATTTATTCATTTAATACCAATTACTATTACTTCAAGATTGGAGATGATTTTGTAATCTGATAGGATTAAAAGAATGACCTGATCTGTATTGTAACTAACACAGTCTGAGCTCCAATTGTTTTAAACGGTTTGCTATTGCCATCTTCAGAGCTCGTTCAAAAACCACTTCTGTGTGCTAAGTAAATATACTTCAAGTAACTGGATCCTTCCACTCATCAATCTCTAGTAATCTATGTGCCTAAATTGTTATTTGTGCTTGTTATTTTCTTAGGACAGTCTAAAAATTAGTTACGAATTACTTTTATATTGTTGTGAATGACGTTTGGAACCACGCGTCGTTAAGTTCCGTTAATTTAAAATAAGTACCGGCTGAACATTGTTATAAAGACAATTGAGCCATCATGTTTAGACGAGTCATTTTTTAATGTAATTTATGTTACAATTGCACACGCAAATATATCCAACAGCTGTCTGCATCGATTTAGATTTACTAAGTTTATATTTTTGTCAAGTAATACCATATCCTATGCAAGCATCCGAAGTTTCAATAAATTGTGAATGGAAATTTTTATTTCATATCTGAACTCCTGTCAACCTTTAACCTTGTTAATAGATAGTTACATAAATGAAGAATAGTTAAATAATTAAGGTAGTTGATGTTCTTTTACTAAGTAGTAACAATTACTAGATTAAATTGAACTTGCTACCCGATAATGAAATATCGAAGGTGTATTGAATGGGAGAGCGTGAAAATGCGAAAGTGATAAAAGGTTAATCAAAGTTATGGCGAAAATGCCTCATGCATAAATAGATAATTAAGAAGAAGAATTAAAAGTAGGCACTTGTAAAATAACATAAACGTTAAACGAATCCCTATTGCGATTAGAATATTAATCGAAACTGAAGTAATAATGTCGAATATGTTCGTTGTTCTATCACGCTTGTTGTCTTTTGCTCTGAATATTTGATACCTCAGATTCATCTTGTCTCCTTTTCTGGTAACAGTTAATGCCGTATTTAATGTGGGTGTAGCGATTCTTCAACTCCTGATACATTCATAATACTATACCTCGATTTTATTTCAATGGAATTTCATTAACCTGGTCAATCTACTGTGGTTACCTCTGGAGATGCGTTTTCAGCCCTCCTTATCTATCTGATTGGCAGATTCCTGTAAGTACCTTGCTAGGTCAGATTTAAAGGCTGTTATATATTTTCTCTATTTGATATAATTGTCGCATCAATTTCTCCAGATACGTCAGATTACAGTCATATAGTCCTGAAGTGTTCAAAGGTTAGATTATTTACTTGTGGTGTGATATTTAACTTGTTAAGTTTAGTGGTTGTTTTAATACAATTCTAACGTTCTTATTTTCATAGTTGAATTCGAGGCTAGTATTGCCAAGGTTCTAGGGTAATAGTATGGGTTCTCTTGATGTACATGAATCGAATGATATTAGAATTTCATTATTGCTCCCTTTGTTGTCTTATATTTTAACTCAGGTGGATATCCACTTTCCTTGAATATGTTCTTGAGGTTTTTCATTTCGTCTTTTATATATTTCAAATAGGTAATTATATATTCTCAATATCATAGATAGCCAATTGCATATTTTTATACTATACGGACGATTCGAGTAAAAATAAATTAGGATGTCCTAATAATTATTTTTTCTCATATTAATATTTTATGTACCTCTGTACTGCATCAACTTGACATCGAAAAATTCTATCTCTATTCACACTTTCTACATTAACGCTAACTTTAGATCAGCTATATAATTTGCTAAGTCGAAGAAGTTTATCAGCTCATCATCACCATGCTGCCAAATTATAAAAACACCAAGGAACCTTACAAACAGTTCCGGTTTGAGAGGTGTTGTTTCTAGATGTATCTAATGGTATATATGTGTGTAGGGTTTGTAAATGTGGGTGTTGTAGCAAAAAACACTTTTGAGAGCGAGAATGCAGCAAGGGTCCCATCTAGGGCTGGCATGAATTCAACAGGAAATCCTCACACGAGTGTATGTATTAAGATGAAGCTGTCAGCACCATGATGTTAGCAGCTTAAGAGCCGCAGAAGTGAACATAAAATAATAAATATTTGTTACTGGTTTACTAAATAGACGCGCTTTATGCGAGCAAATTCGTAAAATTGATTAAAAATAAAGTGTGTGGTGAGTTAAATACTATGGCATCTGACTGATTGGAAAACTTAGAGTATTAACTGCTCAAATAACCACTTTGACTACGGGAATAGAAATAATTAAGTCTTGGCTAGATGACAAACTAATAAGAAATTCAGAGGGAATCCGCATACACGACCTAACCTATATAGATGAAGTCAACAAGTATTTGGGCATATTTGTTAATTGGTTGATGGTAAGTTATAATAAAGTTTGTGAAGGGCTTACGTGTTGAAAATGAGAGTTACATTTATTGTTTTAGTTGGCCATCCATGTTTCAATTTGCAACAATTCAACGATATCTAGGGATGACTTTAGGAACGCGAAGTCGAAGTGTCAGCTCATCGTAAATTCGCTTCCAACGATGAACTCCCCATACAACATGGATAGTAGCTGCAATGCCAAAAGACAATTTGTCATAATTATTATTTTTTAATTTTTTTAAACTTTCTCATGGTTATATGCAAATGAAACGTCTGTTACAAGCGGTTTTTTGTATTTTTGACCGTAGTGGTGGTGGTTGTGGTAATGATAATGATGATGATGATGATTATGTTTATTAATATTTATATCATAAAGCAGATCCATATTGCACATTTAAGATTGATCTTTTTGCTAGAGTTCAACGCGACAACAGTATCTGTTACTTTATATAATGAATTTTGAAAAAAATATGAAGTATATGTTGGACTGAGTACATACATGCACACATAATTATTATAACCGACCTCAACTCGACTGCAATATCTGGTAATTGTTATATTGAATTTTGAAAAATAAAGGATATATAAATGCACATGAAGAGGAACAATTCCTGTTTGTTGTTATTTAATTTTTGTACTCTATATAACTTTTTACTTCTTGTCTTTTAAAACTCACTTTATTGTTTACCAGCTTTTACAGTGGAGTTGAAGTTGGCGCTAAAATGATTTATATAGTGTTCGTTGCGAAGATCTAACTTATATATGTCAGTTTGTACTATGTATCGCGTACCTAACAAGAAATCGGTTAAAATAGGACCGGAATGATATTCCGAAATATGCATGACCGAAATATATAATCTCATGAACACATGCGTTTCGTGCTTACTGGTGGACGGTTCTGTCCACCTGCCCAACATTTCTTGACCAAATATATATTGGGTATAGGGCGTTATACCGGCTCCTACTGAAAGGTCGCCAGTATACATGAAATACGTTTTCATGAGATTATATATTTCGTTCATTCTGACTGCGATATATATTGCTGATCCTACTTGATCTGATTTGTTACTAGGCTCCTATTGACAGTTCGTAAGTAAGCACGAAACGCATGTTTACATGGGTTTATATCTTTCGTTCATACTGACTTTGATATATCTTTTTGGTCTTATTTGAATTAATTTGTTACTAGGTACGCAATACCTAATACAAACTTAAATGTTTTGGCTTGTTTAAATATGTTGTATTGATTTCCTTAATAATAAAGATCTTTTAATAAACAATTTTTGTTACAATTTAAATCACTAATGATAAATTAAACAATCAATAGTGTTAACAATTCTTTAAATCAAGTTTGTCAGTTTCAAATAAACACCAATCCCATTGTATTTAGCCAGTTGTCGAACAAAAAACTACCATCAGTCACACGCACTGACGCGTTACGACCTTCCATGATCATCATCGGAGTACGACGGTAAACTGACTAGCGAGGATCAAACCGAAATGCATATATATGTGCAAGAATGCCTAGAATAAAAATGATTAATGAGGTTTATTTATGCATTTATTTATGTTTATTCCACCTGACAGTCCTGTATATATGTCAGAAATGATATTGGGCGCACTTAAATGTTATTAAATACATTCTTCCATTGCTTTAATTGAATATTTATAGCGTTTGTAACTTCTAACCTATTAATATTTTCACAATTATTAATTGGACATGAATTTTAATAATACATTGATAAATGAAGTACTAAATGTTAATACAATTGTTTGGAAGTCGAACGAATTTTTATTCATGCATTAATACGAACTGGTAGAGTCAAACAATTAAGTGTATTAACTGTAAGGAAAATTAATAGATAAAAATTGACAAACTGATTCTATAAGTGTTGTGAAATTTGTTACGGATAGAAATATTGATAGAATATGGCAAAGTAAATTTGATTAATTTCTTGACATTTAAGCATAAATTATTATATACAATAAGAAAGAAGAAAATAACTGATAGGCATTAAAAGATCAATGTTTTTAAGAATGTTGCTGCAAGTAGTCCTACAAGTAATTCTAAAAGGATAAATTTCTTTCATCTTCTACGCACCACTCTTGATCTTTTACTGGAGCTGATTTTGTTATTGTTATTGAAAAAGTTCTTACTGAAATGTTCATAATGATACTTTCCTTTTCGTACTTACTAAACTTGAGTTTAATATCTGGTACTCTATTTAGTGAATTTTGAAAAACTTACGATTTATTTGGATTAAGTAAATACATTTTACAACAAATCGCATTTGCAGAGGTTCATATATAATTCACCAGCTTTACTGATAGCTTTCGCAGTGCCTAACTCTTCTTAGTTTCTTTCTTTCAAAACCGGTTGAAATCTCTTCCATCATCGGTTAAATAAAAAAGGATATACATCAATTGAATTTATAATCCGTGTGTGTTTTTGTGTCTATAAATTTTTATATTCTGATTCTTGGTCGTTGTTTTATAATTTACGTATTTAATCCAACGTCATTATAATTTCTTATACAAATTGACTACATCTGGCTCTAAATTTGGCAAAATTATAGTATAACGTAACGTTTTACAACTGAATACTGTTGTGCAGAATTCACTCATTGATCACATTATGAGAAATCTTGTTTTAGATATACACAAAACACAATCAATTTGTTGCTTTGAGAAACACTAACCAAATTGGTTTACGCGTCTAGTCAGATGTAATTGCCTGTAGGTTAAATTCTAATTGTGGATAACTTTTGATGCATATTGCAGTTAGATTTTGCCTTAAGCACCGAATTAGTTTGGCGGTTATATTACTCAAGAAATATGCCAGCTGCAATATATTTAATAGTCAACGTAGAGAGCAACATTTAATAAACTCCTCAAATCAAGTTTGTGAGCTTGAGATAAACACTAATCCCATTGAACCTAACCAGTCACACAATATAGCAGAACTACGGCCAATCACACATACTTTTCGAACGCCCATGATTATCATTAGATCACGACGATACACTAATCAACGAAAATCAGGCTGCAATCCACGTATAAATAAAGCAAAATAAGAAATGCAGCTCACTTCTAGTAGTCTCGCAAATATTGTGCTTGACTGGTTATATTGACTGCACAATTTCTATGCTCTGATATTAAGGTAAGAGCCGCATATATAGTGATGGTAGTAGAAGGTCGAAACGCGTGAATACGTGTGGCTGACGTTAGTTTTGCTATTGTGTTGCTGGGTGTATACTATTGGATTGGTGTTGATTTGAGGCTTGCTAACTTCATTTGAAGAATTTCTGTCACAACCCGCACAATCTGTGATTGATTAATTGTAAAACTTCTGGTAAAAGCTTCGAAACATTAATGTTCGTGATTGTATAGAAATCGTGACCCAGACATTTCCACTCAAGTATAATGTTTGCGAGACTACTTGAGTTGTGAGTCGCATATCTTATGTATGAATTGCGATTTGATCATCGCTAGTTAGATTGGCATCGTGATATGTCGATAATCATGAATGGTCGAAACGTGTTGGTTCGTGTGACTGGGGGTGGCTTTGTTATGTTGTGTGACTGGTTAGGTACAATGGAATTGGTATTTATTTCAGAATTATTATTATCTGTACTTTGCTGGTCATATGCGCTCTTCAAATTATAACTTCTGCCAAGCTAATCCTAGGATTTTTTATGATTTCTTGTTTGGTACGTTTCATTGCTTCTTTCTACCAAGTTTAAAGTGGAAATGTAATTCATAGTATCGATTCCATTTGCAAAAGGAAATATTTTCATCACAGCAAAGATACATTTCTCTTTTCTACTCCAATATGTTATAATTAAAATATTTTTAATAATCAAAAAGCAACAGACAAATGAAACGAGTGTGGAGTGAAATAGTGTTTCACAAACTCATTTACATGCAACGCCTCCAATTCATATTTAATGCTAGAACTTGCTTTTTTTCCTGTATAAATCTTGTGAATTTTTAAAAATCTACAGCGCTTCTCGAATTGCGAACTAGGTTCTGTATTTTGTTTTTATAGTTTTAGAGTCAACATAAATTGATCGTATGCTCTAAGTTTCAAAAATATTTTACACAGTTTCTGAGGTGTTTAAATTGCAATGTTCTTTCACTTCTGTAATAAAAATTCTGGTAAATCGCCTTACGTTAGTTATTCGACAACTTACACATATTTATAGAGAAATATTTTTTATGTTTGACATTAACGACTATTTTTCTGGCACAGCTGGAAACGGAAAAGGCACTACCTAATATCGCACGCGCAGTTGAGCTGCATTAAAGTATCTGTGTCAGAGCTACTTGTACTTTATCCTTGGTTATGGGGGAAGTAAAGCCCCCCATTAAATGGCATGATCAATCAGATTTTTCGGTCTTGAACTCGTCTGCTACTGTTGAATTCACCTTCTAATAGTTGCTTCAAACACTTATTCAGGGTAGCCATTGGGTATTAACTTATTTTTCGCTTTTTTGGATGCCATTCTTTAACCATATACTTTTTATTGAAGGTACAAATCTGTTAGGATGCAAAAATTGTACAGATCAGGTTGATTTATCTCGCGATTGGAAAATAGTTGGAGTAGAGAAGCTGAATTTGCTTATGCCAATATAAAAGAATTGAGGGAATCGGACCCCCTCTGTAACAAATCTCCAAATACCTTTACCTTTACTGCGGCTGACTCCTTTTGGAGGATAAGCCGGCTCCATGACATTTCATGGAGTTTCTTGGGAATTTGGTACAAGTGGTGTCCCCTCACCACGGCTTTTTGATCGAGGACGCACCTC
>JAQBSW010012527.1:0-16538 GCA_029291075.1 Eudiplozoon nipponicum
ATCTTGGTATAAGAACCTGACCCATTAATTACTTACATATGTCAGTATAAACTAAGAATTTTAAAGTGTAGAAAAGGCAATTCATCAAGTAGACCGGTTTCGCCGTTATTGGAAACTCATCACATACTGGCCAGAACTTGCCGCGGACAGGGCTCGAACCTCGGCACATCCGCTTCGGAATCTGGTACTCTAATCATTGAGCCACCCTGCCGCACACTACACTACACACAATTTTCAGTTATATATTAACTGATGTATCTTGGTTAGTCAATTTTTCCTTTAGGTGGAGCTCATATGGCATCCATTTAGATTTAAAGTAGCACTGTTAACTTATTCTAAGTGAAAGATGTTTGTGATAAGTAACCGTGTACAGTTTCGCGTATTGCTGGGGTCTCGTACCGAAAGTCAACCTGAAAATTGTAACTAGGTCGGGTATAATTTGAAACAATTCAACGTAACATAAAAAAACTAAAAATTTATACTCTAACACTGTGCTGACAGAAATATTTAAGGTTCATTTATATAAATTTTAATTTCGTAATTAAATACTGTAGCAAGAATCGTTGAGTGAAGAAAAAATGTTATAATATGAATGTTTAACTTTATAATAACTAAGACAAAACGTGTTTGTTTAATAAATAATGCGATATTTCGTATAAAATAATGATGATATGGTTATCAACTGACAACTGATTTTCCCTTAATCAAATGGGGAATGAATATATATGTGATCGGTTCAATTTCAAAATTTGTAATATGAAAAAAGCAAATGTGTGTCCAAAAATAAAATTGATTTATATTACTTATTTATTTAAATCAAGGTAGCGATCTTTCTATAGACACCAATTTCATGTTATACACATTCTATAGAATATACTAAGCAATTTATAACGTAGGAAATACAATTTAACCTGTAGAACAGTTTCGTCTTTATCAGGAACTCTTCAAGATCTGTCCTGGATATTTTTCTTAATAGATACCGCTGTAGCTAAGGTAAACAGTTTATATGTCGTATTAGCTTTTCAATCCTCGAGTGCACATATTGTTTGAATTTCGCTTATTAGATCTCCAGTTTAGTTTCATTTAATATGGAATTGAATGAAATAACACTCCAGAAACGAATAAACATCAACAAGTTGGTTTGTGAATTGACAACCGAAATGGTTGTATTCAGTCGTTTTCACATTTTTCCAATTTCAATCACTTTGCAATTCATAGAAAGTTTTAAAAACTTGACTTATTTCCAGTTCAACCATTGATTAGTAGAATGCTGTAAATCTAACAAATTGTGCTTAAAATATCTATAAAATTAAAGTGAATGGAGAGTGTATGCATAATAAAATTTCATTAAAATACATATGTGTGGCTGGTAGTAATTCGCCTGATGATCGTTTGAAATTTAACAAATATTGTTAGGTAACTTATATTTAGTTGAACAATGTAAATGCCAAGAATAAGCAGAAAAAGACTGCATATATACGTTTGTGTGTGTGTGCGTGTTTTTATGTATTTATTAAAAAAAATTTATATCACCGGTTGCAAACGTAAGTTACGTAACGAAATGTAATATATATGCTTTTAGTCGTATTTAAATACAAGTACACAATGAAGAATAAATTGTTTAATCAACTGAATGCAGTGAAAATCAGTCCGATGATCTAAGTTAACTCGGCAAAAAATGATTCGTTACCTAACAATGGGAAATTTAATGCTTGTCAGGTGGAGTGTTTTTCGTACACATATTTTTAAAACTTATTCTTAATTTCCAAATATGCCGCGGTTTCTCAGTGGTTACAGTGCCAAACCCAAATGCAGACATGCGCCGAGGCCTGGAACACTTAGTCCGCCGCAACCAGCGGACAGTAATATGAAGTGTTCCTCAACGCTGACAACACCGGTCCGCCAACAACAAAAATGCACATACATACATGTATACATATACATATGCTACAATACACATAATACATATATATTTTAAACAAAGAACAGATAAGAATTTCAGATGTCTACTGAACATACCAAAAGCAAAACAGCATAGAACATGCGAAAACATAAGAGAAACCAAGTACGCCATTAAAGTTCAAAGTCACTACATAAGTCCGGCCGCACTTGTTTACGCTCGGCGGTTGCCTCTTTGTTTCGCATTTGCATGAATACATGTTTTGAGCATCATATGCGTTGCTTCGATGATGGTTGCGCAACAGCAGACGTGTATTTGTTCATCTGATTTAAAACAGGCGTCTGCTACAAAATGTCTCGTCAATGTTCTGTTTAAACTAAATGGTGAATACACGTCTGCTATTGCGCAACACACCATCGAAACAACGCACGTATGTTCTCCAGACGTAGCATTCAAAGTAATTACTAAATGCAGAAACAAAAGGGAGCTAGCCACATACGAAGCCTTATGGATAAACAAATTGCAGCCGGATTTATGTAAGCAGAAGAAGCACGTACAAGCATTGAGCTTGAACTGGATGTGACGTACGCAATTTGATTGGTTTCTATTTTTCACACTCTCTATGTTTCACATATTTCTATCTTGTTTTGCTTTCCAATTTATATATAAAGATATGTTCATGAGTAGATATTTGAGAAGACCATGCGAAAGAAAATTTTCTTATATCTGATAAAATTTCTTTTTGTTTTTGCACATAAAAAGGGTACAATGAATTTTATTAAAGCTCGCATTTTCAAAAGAATATATATATATATATATATATATATATATATATATATATATATATATATATATATATATGATTTCTGTTTATCTCAAGATCGCAACCTTAACATGTTAAGGTATTTACACTTAAACACCCGATTCTATAGATTGACGTTGATGGGAATCAGATTACAAAGTCAGAACTACGCATCTACACTAGATTTTTTCGTTAATGCGTGCTGTAGATTTGCCAAATTATGATTGCTGCCGTTAGGGAAAATAAAAAATTTGCAATGAGGCCGAGCTTACTTATTTACATTTAATTCGATCACAAAATATATACAAGCTTGAAAGCTCAGGTCTACATTTTACACATTAGAAAATTTGCACAAGATGTCGGACTTTGTAAGATAAACTACACTGAAGGTTTATATGGAAATGTCACATTAGAATTTCCAGATGAAAATAAACTTACCATTCAAATATAATCAGATTTTTGTGTCGTTTATGGACGTTTTTAATTAAAATACAAAAGGAATCATTTTTTTTAAAAACGAGCATGTGAAATAATGGTATGACAGATAAAAACACTTGAAGTTGATTAAAAAGCTAGATAAATGTTCAGGTACCATCCTTGGTTGAAAAAACCTATTAAATTTATCAAAATTAGCAACATTTCATTAAATGGTAAGAAGTTTAAGCCATGCCAACTATCCAAAGACAGACTAGAATGCAATGAGGATTAAATTTGGTTTACCATTTAAGACAAAATTAAAAATCACCGAAAAAAGGATATTTAAAAATTAATAAGAAATATTTCATCCTACGTTCTCTTAAGCAATCTAATCCAATGGTCAGGCGACCAGCAATAATATTTAACTTGACCAAGGCACACATTGCGGACGGAACCAGCAATCGACCATCAATAGAACTAATTATTTCAATAATCTGTACTGCATATGACAAATTGGTAACCGAAATTAATTACAAATTATAATAAATGTGTTACGTTCGGGAATAATGTCAAATCTCAGCCTAAAAAGAAGAAGATAAATTTTGACTTTCAAACCAACTGTATAATTATAACCTAGCCGAAAAAATATGTCGTTTTTATGCCAAATTTCACCTCTGAAATCCAACTTTTGCTCTAAATTCAATTATGCTTTTTAATAACACTCATAAGCAAGTGCATTAAAGCTGTTCAGTTTAAGCACTGAAAACAATTTTGCGCGCAAATCTATGGAGGAACAAGGAATTGTGCTACAGGGCGATTATCAGCAGTGTTAATATCTGAAAGGATAAAAATTTCAGCTTTATCTTGGTAAATACTATCACAAATGAATTAGGATAGACGAGCATACTTTATTTAGCACAAAACAAGATGGAGAAGCAGATAATCTGATGAAAGATTTTAAAACGAGTATCATCATTTTCAGTTCTCTCACCCGAGTTAAAAACCTCATTCTAACGCATTATGTTTGCTCGGACATACATTAAATCATACATTAAATTACGCAGTTCCTTCCAAAATTGCAATAAACAAAGGTATGACACTTAAACTATGGAACGTGATAGAGGCAGTCATTTCTGAGGAATTTCAAAACAAAGAGCTCAAAATGAGCAAAACAAGTTGATCAACATGCTGGTATCCCACAAGATCAATTAAGAGGTATATTGGTTATAAAGAGCAACAATAGAAAAGAAGAAATGCCACAACTAAATAAAGGATCGAACATTATAACTTGAAAATTAAATCGACGAACATTCTGAAAAATAAAGTAAATTTTATTTTAAATGACTCTTTGGATGCATACTGCAATATTTATAATTGTGCTTAACTGAAATATATGCTCAACGAAGATAAAAGGATACAATTCATGCAATTGAACATACGAATATTGCTTTTTCATACGCATAGAAAAGCTGTTGAAATCCCAATGTAGGTGGAATTGGCGGATTACTAAGAAGCTCATCCAGGATAACATTATACTAAGCAGAGCGAAGAAAGAAGGGCTAGCATAATCGTAAAACACATTGTTTATAAATATCACACTAAAACGCAAGTGTATTTTAAAATGCTTTTAAACAGAAGAGGTACAATGCAGAAATTGTCAGTTATTATTAAAAAATTTTGTGTGTGTTTAGTGTATGTATGTGTACAGCTTTGCGGCTGTATCTCTATTGGGTTATAGATTATACGGTATGTAAACCTACCTTAACTAATCCCTCATTCTGCTTTTTAAGTTTCGTTTAAAAGAAACGTGTATTTCAGTCAAGGTGACAGGTGTTAAGATATAAATGCTTTTTAAATCTGTTTGGAATAAATATTCAATTGCGTTTGAGTGAACTTAAGACAAAAAACTATTGTTGAACATTGATTGTTTTGATTAACTAAGCTTTTATCATACTAATATTAATTTGTATTCGTAAGCAGACGCCCTGTCGAAAATATTTAAATATGGATTTTCGGGTTAAGATAAACACCAATTCCAGTACTTCTAGCCGAAATAATTAAAAACAACTTTTCTTCAAATGGACTTGATATTGTGAATGTTTGAATTTTGGATACAATTAATTTCGAATTGTAACTTTTCAGACTAAAAGAATAGACAACATTCTATGAAGAATAAGGAAATGTCCCGGAGTATTTTGCGGTACATTTGTACCAAATTTCATTTAATCTGCAATCAGCTAATGAAAATCTTACAAGAAAAATCTTTTATCGCAGCATATCACTTTACAATACAGAAAATTTATCACACCAAAATCTAACTAGAATAGAAAAATTGGAATCGATATGTCTCTTGCTGGAATGTAAAACCGCGCAAAATATATCTAAACAATTTTCCATGTGCATTCTTCTTAAAGAAAATGGTGAAGTGTAATGCATCAATGAAGGCTCTTTTTGGAAAAAATGTATGCCTTCTTGATGAATTAAATAAAATTTGTGCATGATTAGGTTCGCTGTTAAGTTAGTCGTTGGGCGATTTTTAATCTAGTCGTATGTGCAGCATGCCTCAATTAAATATAATTGATATGAGACCCAATTTATCTGGCTATTTTGCTTTTGGCAGAAAATAGTCATTTTAAAACGTTATTCTATCACTGACTTCATAATGTATGGAAAAAGATCGTGATAATTTTTCTTTTCAAAAATAAATTTCGGAACTTGTTTGGAAGTCATAATCTCTCAATACACACACTGCTTAATTTTGATTGAATTGACCAGAGTATCGCAGAAACCGACAAGATATTTTCTTTATATCAAATTTTCGAGTTGAAATAAACACCAAACCTATTGTAAAGACATAGCAACACAATATGGTAAAACTACTGTCAGTCACACTTACTGACGCATATCGACGGTCTACGATCATCACCGAAACGCGGCAGGACCTGTGAGTGACGATACTTCTGATACGTTTCTTGACAGATAAAATATATTGGAATTGGTGTTTATTTTAAGATTGCAAACTTGATTTAACGAATTGTGCTCTCCGCCTCCGCTATTAATAAATAAATAATTGTTTTACTTATATATATATATATATATATATATATATATATATATATATATATATATATATATATATATGTGTGTGTGTGTGTGTGTGTGTGTGTGGCGAAAGCTGCAACATCTTAATGTTTGTGTCTGCGTTGAAATTGCGTAGCCGACATTTCCAATCAAGTACATTTTATGCGAGACGACTAGAGGTGAGAGCCGCATATCTTATTTTTCTTTCCATATATATGCATTGCGGTTTGTTCCTCGCTTTTCAGTTTGCCGTCACACATGCAAAATTAATTTTGAAATGAACCAAATTTGGCGGTTTTTTATGCCAATTTTCTAAAATGATTAAACTACTTCACTGTTCTCGTTAATTATTAGAAACTTTATTAAGATATTGCGTAGCAAAATGAGAGCGTATAGATTTCAATGTTACGAACAAGACGAAAAACTTTATCAGAACAGGCTTTTGATTTAACTGTGCAAATTTTTGTTGAAGATACGTATTGAAGAATTACTGTTTTGCCGTTTTGAGGAAAAGGATACTTCTCGCAGATTTAGCCGTTTCTGATAGGTAAGCAGCTCATAATTTACACTCCTAAAATCCATTATTCTTATAACTATCGTAGGATCTACAGGGTTATAGCAATGCAAGTAATTAAAAAAACAACCTCTGAAGCTCTAGTTAATTCCATCGATGAATGTTCTCATAAACAGTTCGGTCATGAACGAGGCTAATTTTTTGCCAAATAGAAGGTGGAAATCGAGGCTACCTTCGGATTAGTGGAGCGCAGTTTTCATAATTGTGCTCACTGGGTATTCATTACTGTCTTCGCTGGTTCATACATGTGTAGAACCTTGGCGTATTCAACCAAGACAAATAAGTCTTTAATAAATACAAGTTTTTTCTGTTGTAGTTTAAAGGTAAATTTGTCTGGGTTCAATTGCTTGACAGCATAGAAAATCTTCGCGAAGAAAATGTTTTTTTACACTATTTGAAATTGTTTTTATTTTCTCGGTTTTAATCAATAGCTTGACATTCTTCCGAATAAGATACTTTTGAAGTACGCGCTCAAATTCAAAACAATGGCAATCATTTAGCTTGTCCTACTAATAAATGACTTTGCCTCAACCAAGTAAGGAACAGGCAGTCTCTATTAGTCTCAGGCAAACGAAGTCCCGGACATCATAAATATAAGAAAAACGGGAGTTACAGACATACATTAAGCAACATTTTTTAAACAATTGAAAGAAGATAAAAATTGTAATTCCGATTTCCACACAGCTATACCGATTAATTGATACAATGTTAAATATTAGGCGTAAGCGCAGAGGCACTCCTAGCTGGAGTTGACGTGTTGCATATTTGGGCAATAACTCCGCACAACGCATGGTTTAACTTCATGAGGCGTATAAACAAAGGATGTTTACAGAAAATTTACTTTTTTATATAGCCGAATAATGTTTAGCCTTCTCAAACGAAAATTTTATTATTTATTTAAATCAAGTTTACGAGATTGAAATAAATAAAAATCCCTTTGTATTTAACCAGTCCAACATCATAGCAAAACTAGCGTCATTCAGTAGTTTTTAAATGTTGATGAAATGGTTAAATGCAATGGGATTGGTGTTTACTTCTAGCTCGCAATCTTGAATTGAATATTTGATTTCACCACCTGCGCAACCAATGATTGTTTCTTTAGTTCAATTTGTCACTCGCTCCCAGATTATGCGCCAACGACTCATGTAAATGACACTGCTTGTCATTTTTTTGCAGCTTTTCAAATGCGAAATACTTCGATGTCGTCATTCCACATTTTAGGACATGCTATGTGGAACAATTTATTTGGAATCTCAAATTTGATTGACGAAGACAGGTGACTTATAATGCTTTTGATAATTACAAAATTATTTTTAAGTATTATACACGAACAATTGAATTAGATGCAGTGGTTAGAGCACCAGATTCCGAAGCAGACGTGCCCAGGTTCGTATCCTGTCCGCGGCAAATTCTGGCCAGTACTTGATGAGTTCCCATTAAGGACGAAACCGGTCTACTGGATGAATTGCCTTTCTACACTATACAATTCTTAGTTTATACTGACATATGTAAGTAATTAATGGGTCAGGCGTTTATATCAAGACCACAACCTTGATTATAATAATTGTTATCACCACCCGCGCAACCAATGTTCGTTAAATTATATAAATGTTCATTTCAATACCACTTCCCCATGTAATGTGGTGTCTGTTCAGTAATGACAGATTGGGCATGGTTAGTTTGAACTTTGGGTCTAAATGGATGCCATATGAGCTCCACCTAAAGGAAAATTGACTAACCAAGTTACATTAGTTAGTATATAACTGAAAATTGTGTGTAGTGTAGTGTGCGGCAGGATAGCTCAGTGGTTAGAGCACCAGATTCCGAAGCAGACGTGCCCAGGTTCGTATCCCGTCCGCGGCAAATTCTGGTCAGTACTTGATGAGTTCCCAATAAGGACGAAACCGGTCTACTGGATGAATTGCCTTTTCTACACTATACAATTCTTAGCTTATACTGACATATGTAAGTAATTAATGGGTCAGGTGTTTATATCAAGACCGCAACCTTGATTATAATAATTGTTATCACCACCCGCGCAACCAATGTTCGTTTAATTATATAAATGTTCATTTCAATTGAATTAGATATTGCAACACAATGGTAAGATAGAGGTTTCGCCGTTGTTATACGTTAACATATCGGCAAAAATAATTCATCAACCAGTCTAATGCAGTCCTTCGCTAAATTTTGACCTACAGCATAAAAAGAGCTTTGAGCATTTTGAGAAAAACGGTTTAAATAAACAATATTCGAATTCACGGTAATTATATAATTATAATTATATCAATTCTAATTTTATCTTTTCACTATTACTTAAGGAGTATTACTATTAGCGAGCTGCACTAAAGTAGGAATTTGTAAATTGAAAAATAAATATGGCTACTATAAATGCAATGCTGTTATTAAATTTTTTCTAATGTATTTTATAACATATAAATTTATGAAACATGGGAATTTACAGAATAGATGACAGTTAACAGATAAAAACTCATATTCCAGCAAATTCGAGTAGAAATCACTAACGAGGATGGAAATCAATCTAAGAATTATGTACGTTTTCTGATGAAATAAACCAAACCTCCAAAACTGCGTGTTTAAATATATAAAGTAGATAACCAAATTGAATGAGACACTGCGAAATCAAAAAAAAAATTAAATATTATTCATACGTAAGGTTTTGGTTATTTCATACTATGAATGTAATCATTATGACCATTACATTTGGCGAAGTTCAAATAATTTTTGTGAAGAAATACAGAATTTCTCTTGAACACAACCTAGCATTTTGTGACAATTTTTATTTAATCAAAGGTTAGGAGAATAAACTTTTTCGCGTGATTAAAAATATTGTAAGGTATATGAACGTTTCATTTGGTCGGGATCTACATGTATCCAACTGTCATTTGAAAACGAACAAAGTCAGACTGAGAAAGCTTTAATTTTCTACGATACAGGCTAATGAAATTGAACACACCGTTATGTTATAAGAAAAAGAATATATTATATTTATCGCCTATTCATCACTTAAATTAAACTTATTTATTCATGCAAGCTCACATGTTGTATATAATACATTAAAAGTATACTTCATTTATTTCATTGAAAAATCCCATCAAATATAAAAATTTAGAATGAAAATAAAACAATGCAATGCAGTCAAAATTTGTTATTCCATAAACATGTAAAAAACTCATTTACCTATATTTGGTTGAGCTTTTTCAAGCGCTTCATTTCTTATTGCTGACAGAACTGTATTTTGACGGTCTAAATTTGATAGTCCAAACAATTTATTTCTGCGTTCGTTATAGTTTGACTTCAAAAACCCATCTGACCACGAATCTATAGCATTGGTAT
Organism: Eudiplozoon nipponicum; assembly: GCA_029291075.1. NCBI lineage: Eukaryota > Metazoa > Platyhelminthes > Monogenea > Mazocraeidea > Diplozoidae > Eudiplozoon > Eudiplozoon nipponicum. The sequence goes on from JAQBSW010012527.1 coordinate 10,132, forward strand.
GGGAAAGACGACCAGCTTGAGTGAAAAATGTTGCCTGTTGTGGAATACTCCACTCAAATAATGTAAGCACGACTACAAAGAAACACCAAAACACCACAGATGGCACTAAAAGACGAAATATCCGCGAGTATATGCAAACGTATCTACAGCTGATATAATGTCTCACCAGTAGACCTACTCGAGCAGACATATTTAACACACAGTAAATCCTTTAGATATATTTAGCTATCCTGTGTTGAGATTGGCAATAAGCCTTTTCGAGGTATGGCCATCCACACACGCTAAGTTAATCCAATATGATGGTATTTGATCCAGTTAAAATTGCCCTAAGTATAATTTAAATTTTAAATAATATTTCCAAATATAACATTAAATGTTTGTCCGTAGTTATGGCATATCTGACAGCATGAATTTAAACAGCTATCATTCGTAACGTTATAACATATTGTAGAATATAAAAGTGGTTTCAGTTACGCAGTATAAAATTATATTAAAAAAACACATGTGAGCAACAACGATTTGGTTGGTCGAGAATTAATAAATTGCAAATTTAAAGCACCAGTAGCATAGCAATATTTATCATTTCAAATTGACCAATTAGAAACCAGTTTATATGATTGAAGTATTATCGTGCATTTGAATGCCTTGCAGAACATATTTTTAAATAAAAATACCTTGGTTTCATTCCTCATTGTAAGAATAAAATTGAGAAGTATTTTTAGACAAAATTGATGATAAGCTATCTATTCAATTTAAAATATTTTGATAGTACCGCTATAAAATTATTATTCACTTAAGTTTATTTTTCTTTTACCAAAAATTAAAATTCAAAAAAATTTTAATTTTAAAGAGGAAATAATATGCAGTAAAGGATTTAAATTTTCAATTTATTTGAATTATTTAATTCAAGTTTGTGATCTTGATATATAAACAAACCCCATTATATCCGTACAATTGTCTGTATAAACTAAGTCTTGTATACTATAGAGGAGGAATTTTCCTTTTCTACCTCATACCATGCTTAGTTTATACAGTCAATTGTACGGATATAATGGGATTGTTGTTTACATAAAAAATCACAAACCTGTTTTAAATCATTTTTATCACCACTCGCTCAGCCAATGTTTGAATTTGCCAATAGAATAAACAAAATAATCCTACGAATAGGGCCTTTTTGTGCATGGGGATGTAGAATGAGGTTTAGCGCTGGGGGCCAAATAAATTGAAACGAAATATTCTTGGATAATTAATTAAAAATTCAAATATAATAGCCCGTGGATTACGCAATATACGCCATTTAATTGATACAAAGTAATGGTAAATAAAATAATACTTATTGTTTGAATGCCTTTTTCATTTGGATTAAATTGTAAAGACACACATATAGAAAAAAATAGCATTTTGCGAATTTAAAGAGAAATTTGTCTAAGATTTGATTTTGATAAAGATATTAAATGTCCGAAAAATCATTTTATGACGAAATATTGGCAGCTTTATTTAACTTACTATTATTTACATCGTGGCTAGCCCTTCTACTAATAATATGTCTTCCTCTCAGGATAAAACCCTAGCAGAATGGATGGTTTGCTGTTTAGACCGCTATACTTCGTTAATTCGGGAATATTAGTTGTAATTGCATTCAATCCGCTGACTTGATCTGGCAAGTGATTTATACAGAGAAGTTTGTTTTCGCTATCCACTATCAATTTCGCAGATCCCCGATTCCAAGTATGCGTCGAGTTCTTCTTCGTGGGTGCTGATTTGTTCCTTCAACGTCGTTGATATTAAACACTAGAAATGAGGTACGATCTAATCTTCGTTGATAGGCGACGTTTCCCGTTCCATTATCAGGCATCTAATAACACACACAGTCAAAATGCACCTAAACAGATCTATTTATATTTAAATTTTTGACTCAGTGACGGCTTTAAACAAAGAATTGGTTTCAGTAATTAAATTCTATATACGCATATGCATAGAGCACATAAAAACATACAGTCAACGACCATATATATATATATATATATATATATATATATATATATATGATCTAATATTCAAAGTTTCATCAACATGATATTCTTATCGACTGGCCAAGAATAACAAAATTCAACAACAATCTACTAAAATCCAGCCAAGAACAAACAGGCCCTCGACTAGAATCAACAAACATACAATCGGATTGGCAAAAAACTGAAGTGGACATAACAGAGGCGCATACCATGACAGAAGTCTCGAAACAATGTGAGCGTTTAACACTGCAATCCACACTGGCGCTGTTACCATGTGAAAACGACAACTTTACGCAACAAGTTGAAACGATCAAGTATACTGGGAAAAATAGCACTTGTATATGTAACAGTGAACAATACGCACAAATGGTTAATTCTCAAGCTATCAAAAAAATAATGACCAGATCTCAGACATCACTGTGCAATACTGCGAGAATGACCTTTACATGCAAACACGCATACACACAAACACAAACGCATACACACTCACCAACTAGTCAAAACAAGAAACAGCAGTAAAAACGAGTCAGATTTGTTACCACAAGCATAATCAATTGAAAACCCAAAATGTATAAATATGTATGATTGTATAAGAGATGATTAGTATTCCCGAAATAAATGGCCTTTATCTACTTTGTTATTTGTGTTTTCCCAATTATAAGAATACTGTGTTAAATTAAAAGGAATGGACATATATATATATATATATATATATATATATATATATATATATATATATATATGTAGGACACCTTCAACTTGTCTTAGCTCGTTCCTTGATATATGTTGTAAATTTAATTTTATACCGATATCTTTGAAATTTAAACTTTTATTCGTGTTGGAAAAATTAGGAAATTCTCTAAAGCATGAGATTTTTCTATAGGTACCAAAAATACCGTTTAATAATCTAAACAAACAGAAATTTTAATTTATTAGAGAAAAGATGAAATTATGATCTACATTACTCTCGAATTTACACACATTTTGGATTTTAAATACATTGATGAGTTTACAGACAAAGCTAGGGATAAAGAAATGTAAAAAGATAGACAGAAACATGTTAAGAAACTAACTAACCTGGAAATATATTGCCTTTTGAGGAATAGGCAAATTGGTAAAGCCATGTTTAAATGTTGGGTTAATTTAGCTTCAATGGATCTGAATGATAACAAGAAACAAATTATTGATTTTGGACTTAACATTGCAATCCCCAAGGACCCGACAAATAAGTTGCATGGAGAGGTTAAAACTATAATCAATCGAATGATTTAGTCGGAGTGACACAATTTAGAACTTGAGAATTCATTAATACCACGGGATATTGTCTCTCCGAGAGCTTATGTATTAGTGAATATTCATAGACAATGTAATTTACCTAGATTAATTGTAAATGTTCAAAACTCACCAGCTTATAGAATGTGTAAATTTCTATGCAACAGTATAAGAAAATATTAATACTTTTAAACTGCTATTTATAGAATACACATAATTTTATTCACATTATTAGTTAATAACATTTAAAGAAAAGTGATAGAATTACAGGCTGGATGTTGTATAGATGCATGCTAATATCCTTGAGCAAGCAATATTACAATTTCAAAACGTTGTCCAACAGAGATTCTAGAGATAATAGAAGGTAATCAAATGACATTAATAAGTATTATGAGAATGCTAAATATTTGTACGTTCTCTACTTACTTTATGTTCAGAAATGAATTTTATAGACAAGTTAAAAATGCACCTATGAGACAACCACTACCTGTCCACGTCACTAATATTCTTATTCACTACTTTGGATGATATGTTTTTAATTTTGAATCATTATGATAATGTGTTAGATAAATTATTAGAAGAAGCAGAGCACAACAAGTGTTCTTTTTTATACAAGGCCATCTACAGAGAAAGCTATTAAGATCCAAGCCCAAATTTTCGCGTAAGTTAGTTGAGTGCTGAAATTTTCCTATCTTTGTTATGATATTTACTAATTGTAAAAATGTTTAGCTGTGATATAATGATATCATTATGTAACCTGTTAGACCTCTTCTTCGAAAGCATTCCTTAATAGGTTCTATTCATGGTTTTAACTTGCTACGGTTACAAATTAAACGATTGGATCAATTTTTCCTAAGCATTGCATGATAAATATAAGCAAATTCTCCTGCGAGGAGCACAGTATAACGCACCTGTGTATGCTGGGAAATGATAAATAAATAATATCAATCAAGATCTTCGTTCTTAAGTTAATTAAATCATTAACATTGTACAAGAGAAGTATCTCAGAAGCTGACATACTTTGTCCAAAATTGAGGAATCTCAATTATTTTTTTTGTATTGGATAGTGTTTATATTCTATGATATGAAACAAGCTTATGACGGATATAATCATGCGTAAACTGCTGACAGTTCAAGAAATGAGGCGAAATAATAAACCATAAAATGGTAAATAAACTTATAACAAAAAGTCATATACAGACCTTCGTTTTTAGTTATCCCTCCTTTCAGGTGGAGCCGAAAAATTCATCTCTTTGAAACTAAAGTTCCAACTAACCACTCTAAATCGCACATTAGAGTTCAAAACCAGGCTGCATTGGGAAATGATATTCAATTATACCTTAATATAATTATACGATCATTGATTGTGCAGGCGGTGATAAAAATTATTTAATTCAATGTTACTATCTTGATATAAACACCAATCTAATTATACACATATATTTTATTTATAAACAAAGCCTTCTACATTGTTGGAGGGTGAATTCGTCTAGTAGACCGGTTTCGTCCTTATTGGGAACTATTCATGAAATATTCAGAGCTTGCCGCGGAGAGGGCTCAAATCTAAGCAGCAGATTCCGATTGGTGATGGATAATCAGACAGACTGCATATTAACACCCGAAAAGTAATGGCCTTTTAGGCTCAGTTGCAGCAATTAAATAAATATTGATATTTTCTATTAAAATTATTGATTTTTAATTTCGACTTGGTCTATCCATTGAACTTATGCAAATTTGCAGCTGAAGTTGAGGAGATAAACGATTAATTTAGGAAATGTTTCGTACGTTTTGTTACCAATCTTAGAGGCTTAAATTGTATTAGTGTGTGTGTGTGTGTGTGTGTGTGTGTACCGTAAAATTTAAATATCGACCTATAAATATAGTACAATATTGGCAAATTTGTAATATGTTGTAGTTAATGTATGCTTGCGGAATTCGAATGCTTTGAACAAAGACCTAGACGACTAAGTTTTCCAACAAAAGTTTAATAAATTAAAAACCTATCGAAGGTGGTTGGAGTCGATTTGTAAAATAAAAACTTGGAATAATGAGATGGAACAATTAAATATATGGGAAATTTCTAACACAGTGTCGTAATAGGAAACTAAAAATGATTAAACATACATTTTTTGACAATCAACCAGTGGTAAGTTAGTGCAATTATTGAAATTTTCGGATTTAAACAGAAAATGATATTGTACATATTTTGTGACGTATTCGATTTTGAGTGTGCCGAAATTATATATATATATATATATATATATATATCAGTTAAAACATATTTGTTAATATTTGAATATATATTTACGTGTCTATTTATATATACCCGTAAGCACAAAAATGGGTTCTTTGAATTTCAAGGAGCTACTATTCTCAATCAATATTTAATATATTTAACTTTTAATATATATATTTATTTATACTTACATTTTATTTTAATCCATAAATGTTAGTACACATACACGTGTACACATCATATATTATGTATATCTAAATCAGTATATAAGCTCCATGTATGTTCTTCTCACACTTTTTATAGGAATCTAAATATTAATCCATATTGTTCATATCTAAATAAGGATTTTAGCAACCATGTGTGTTCACCTCACTTCTTATATGCATATATAGAATCATTCATACATGTGTCTACACAAAATATTTACATACCTATTCGGCATACTTAGATAAGATATAAGCAGCCATGTGAGTTTTTCTAACATCCTATATAAATCGATAATATTTACCCATATATTTTAAGTGTACACGCCATATATAATCTGCAATTCTAAATAAACATATACGCGTTCATGTGATGTTCTCCAAGATCTGCTTATATATTTATTATTATCCATCCATCAATATATATATATATATATATATATATATATATACATACGTAAAATCCATATAGGCTGGTAAATCTAGATCACTATATATGTAACTTTGTAAGTTCCCCCAGTCAGCACGATTGAATAAAATTATAGTGTATTTATCAAAATATACCTTTCTAACTCCATCTAAATTGTTCCGTTTACGATCTGAAATTCATAGTCGAGATCTCTTAGTTGATTTTCTACAAATGTCATATTCGTGACATTCATTCCTGATTTTATTTCAATTAAT
>JAQBSW010012528.1:0-16535 GCA_029291075.1 Eudiplozoon nipponicum
ATTTTCGAAGAGCTGCTGATATTTCTGCTGAATGATGCACTGGGGTTGGCTGAATGATCTGTAACTCCAAACGCTCGGAGGCAAGTGTCCAAAAATTTTGTTCGAGTCCTGTGGAGGGGTCGATGATATTTTGATTGGCAAGATCAACAATGAGCCGAAATTTTAGAAGGAAATCAAGGCCTATTATATTATGTGAGACCTTGGCAATGATGAAGTTGTGGGAAAATTCATGTCGTAGACCTATGTTGAGTATGCGGTAATGGCAGCCATAAGGTGGTATGGGCTCGCCTGTAGCTGTTGCGAGAAGAACGCCTAGCGACATCTCGGCCATTGAATCACCTTTGAGAACTGAGACTACCGCACCTGTGTCTACTATGAACTCTTCGCTAGTTTTGAAATCAGGAAGGTGCAGATGTTCGTTGGGCTGTTTGGCCGGGTCATGCAAACAAGTAGGCTGGTGATTGCGACCGGCGTTGTCCATTTGGTTCTCTATGTGAAAAATTCGGCGTGGACGAAAAGAGTCGACAGGGATGTCGGATTGTAGTTGGCTTCTTCCCTGTAGCGCCGTTGATGCCGTTGATGTGCAGAAAGTACGGTCTTCTACTTCCTGCGCCAGACGTTTCCCGATACTGATGCACTCTTGTGCCTGCGCTCTGTTGTCCTTTCCGTCAGCTGTGGAAATTGACACTCATTCGGAAATTCTTCGGAACGACAAAGACAAACTTGGCAAGCATAAAAAACTTCTGGTGGTTATAACACCAGTTTTTTGGAGCATATTTATTAAAGGATTGCGGAGATCTCGATCGCCGCCTACCATTATAATTTGACTTGGATACGAATTTTGGTCGAGCATTCACTTGATTTAGCTCGGATTTGGTAATGGCCAATCCTTCTAGAACTTTGGCCATGTTCGCCACTGTTCTCTCTAAAGAGGAGAGTCTATCATCTTGCGTGGGTGAAGAAAAGGATGATGGATTCACTTTGGGTTCCAAAACCCTATATTCTAACTCACATCTCTCAGATAAGTCATCTATAGAGAGAGTGTTGGGGAGCTGTCTGGCAAAGAGTTTTAATGTTTGGGGAAGATTGTTAATAAAAACAACCTTAGCCTCATGGTCAGAAATGTTGGTTTTATACCAACGTTTCCGTAATTCCCTCAGTATTTCGATGGGGCCAAGATTTGGCGTATCTAACTGCGCATATTTGTTTATTATCTGCTCAGGTACCGTGGGTCCAAGCAAGGATTCTACCTCGTTTTGTAGGCCCAAAATGGGATTAGGTAGCTTCCTAATGGCCTCAAGCTTAGGATAAATCCGTCGCTGCAATTCAGAAGGTAGTTTAGCAAAAACCTTTGACAGTTTTTGATGACTGTCATAATCAGGAATCGGGGGGAAAACGGAGTCTACGCGCATAAAAAATAGCTCACTATCTCCATCCCAAAGATGAACATCACTATCTAAAATTGGACCTGACATTTTAACAATCTTACGGGATCTTAAAAGCATAAATTTATAAGCAATATGAAAATGGATAAATATACTTTAACGAAACGCTTACCCAGAAACAGATTCCACAGTTGAATGAGCGCAGAACAAAAAAGTCACTGTTTCCAAAAATCCGCAATTGAGCCTTTCGAGTACGTGCGGTGCCGTTTCGTACGTAGGAAAGATGAACAGAGGCCCCGTTGGCCTTTGATGCCAATGTATTATTATTTTTCACAGTTGAATGAGCACAGAACAGTAACTGCTTCCAAAAATTAAAATTATCCGCAATTTAGCCTGTCCAGTACGTACGGTGCCGTTTTGTACGTAGGAAAGACGAACAGATGCCCCGTATTATTATTTTTATACCCCCCAAAAAAATTCACCACAAATCCACGAATATATACCCAACAGAATTCCCAGAAAACCACGATCAGGGTAAAGAAAACACAAATTTCAATCTATTTATCCCAAATAAATGAAAAAGGAAGTCAATTTTATTTAGACCAGAAAAAAATCAGAACAATCAATATCCTGGCGCGGTCGCCAATTTTGTAAACGCCCCGGCTTCAAGTAAAATGCCGGACGACGTTACAAACTCGGTTAAGGTGCTCTGAATAGAGATTAGTTACTGATAGGGAGGCCATTAAGAGGGCCTGGTAATGCGTTCTCTTGAAGTCTTCAGAGTGTGAAGATGTCCTAGAACCTTGGGTGAACTCTGGTTGAGTTGTCGCTCCCGTGGTTGAGCTGTAATCACGATGTGGATAACGTCCTGCAGATTCTGGTATACCGCAACAAGTTGAGTCACGGATGTAGTTAGTTGTTGGTGAAACTATCAAATCACCAGCGTAGGTATTGACAGCCGACAGAACGCACACGCGTGAAGCAGGTAGAATGCAAATGCCACAACTGACTTGCATGGTAAATTGCCGTGCTTAAATAGCATGCCATGCCTACTTGCACACTATTGGTTAAAACGGCAAGTTTCGCTTTTTTCTCATTGGTGCAACGTAAATAAAATTGAATTTAATTTACGCAATATGTCGGCCATTAATTTGTGTCGTTACAGTGCACTGAGATTGTAACGGCTCAGATTAATTCACGACATATTGCAAAAATCAAATTTAAATAGCAATACTCTGAACCAATTAGAACGCGCAATATATCCGTTGACCAATGGCGTGCGATAGCACATCAATATAAGCACGAGCAATTACCACGCTAAACTTCTTCTGATCTGCTTGCTACGTGTGTTAAGTGTCGCTTTCTCCTTTTGACTGTCTACCTACGCTGATTTATGGACTTGCGTTTACCACGCTTTGTGATCTCGTCACTTAGTCTTTAGTCACGCCAATCTTCTTGTTGCTGCACAACTAGTCAGACGTAATCGATTATCTTTTAATTGGATTGCTACGCTTGCCAGCCACCACCGTGTTGCCGCAGATCTTCAACAAGACAATTCAAAGCCTTCGAACAGAACCTCACATATATAGCTTCGTTAATTCTACTTTTCCGGTGTAAAACGCCTCACACAAAAGGATCACCAGCTGTAACGACACAAAGCAGTTCGCAGACTTATTGCATAAATTAAATTCAATCCAATTTACGCTGCACCAATGAGAAAAAAGCGAAACTTGCCGTTAATTAATAGTGTGCAAGTAGCCAATCAAGGCTATTTAAGCACGGTGAATTTACCATGAAAGTCAGTTGTCGCGTTTCCCTTCTGCTGTGCATTTCTCCGACGTGCTGTCTGCTTTCGTCACATACGCTATTATGGGCTTGCTTTACACACATCGGCAATTTCAGTCTTGCCAATCTTGTTGCTGTTCAACTAGAGACACGTGCCAGTTACTGCAGAAGCTCGACGATTTTACTGAGCTGGAATTCAACCCCACAACAGAAAGAACCACAACCCAAGTCAACCAGAGATTGTCTCAAGTGTCTAGGAGTACTTCTGGACACTGCTACACTAACTGACCTCGGCATTCGCCACAGAACGTAAGACCGGCCCTATTAAGGGCCCCCGCTGTACTAACTTTGTCTTCCTGGCATTCTAACTGAATTTGCAACGTCGTACGGCATATACTTGAAGCTGGGGCGTTTACAAAACTGGCGACCGCGCCAGGATACTGAGTACTGTACTGATTTTGTCATCAGAAATCTTTTGGTATAAATACAATTGACTGTGTTTCTTTTTCATTTTTGTGGATTACAATTAATTAACATTTGCGTTTACGTGTTACTCTGGTTATTAATCTCTGTTAGTCAAGGTCTTCTGGGAAATTTTGTTGGGTATATATTTTTAGAAGGAAGGTTTTCTATTCAATAATTTTCCTACGTACAAATCTGTACATCTTGGTCATCTGTGAACGAATATTGACTGAACGAAAGAGTAGAACTGACATACTCGATAGATTCAACTGCGGAATATTCGGTTTCAACCGTGGAAGCTGTTAGTGGGTAAGCGTTTCGTTTAAAGTCTTTTTATACATTTTCATCTTGCGTGTAAATTTATGCTTTTAAGATCACGTAAGATCATTAGAATGTCAGGTCCAATTTTAGATATTGATGTTCCTGTTTGGAATGGAGATAACTAACTATTCTTTATGCGCGAAGACTCCGCTTTCTCCCCATTTTCAGATTATGTCAGTCATCAAAAACTGTCAGAGGTTTTTTCTAAATTAACTTCTGAATTGCAGCGATGGATTTATCTGAAGCTTGAGGCCATTATGTAGCTACCTAATCACATTTTGTGCCTACAAAATGAAGTAGAATCCTTGCTGAGTCCCACAGAAACCGAACAGATAATAAATAAATATGCGCAGTTAGACATGTCAAACTTTGGCCCCATCGAGATTTTAAGGGAATTACGGAAACTTTGGTATAAAACCAATATTTCCGACCATGAGGCTAAGGTTGGTTTTATTAACAATCTTCCTCAATCACTAAAATTATTCGCCAGACCGCTCCCCAATAATCTCTCTCTATGCAAGACTTATCTGAGAGATGTGAGTTAGAATTTATGGTTTTGGAACCTAAGTTGAATTCGTCATCCTTTTGTCGGCTGCCACAGGTTGACAGGCTCTCCTCTTTAGAGAGGACTGTAGCGAACATGGCTAAAGTTCTAGAAGGATTAGTCATAGCAAAATCCGAGCTAAATCAGGTGAATGGTCGACCAAATTTCATGCTCAAAACACATTATAACGGTAGGCGGCGATCGAGATCCCCGCAATCCTTTGACAGATATGCCTCAAAGAACTGGTGCTATAATCACCAGAAGATTTTTTATTCATGTCAGGTCTGTTTCTGTCGTTCCGAAGAATTTCCGAATGACCGTCAATTTGCACAGTTAACGGGAGAGACAACGGAAAACAGGCGCAGTGGTGCATCAGGATCGGGAAACGTATAGCGCAGAAAGTAGAAAACCGTACTTTCGGCGCATCAACGGCATCAACGGCATCAACGGCGCCACAGAAAGAAATCACTTACAATCCGATATTCCTATCGATTCTTTTCGTTCACGCCGAATTTGAAACATAGATAGCCAAACAGGCAATGCCAGTCGCAATCACCAACCTTCTTGTTTGCATGACCCGGCCAAACATCACAACGAACTTCTGCACCTTCTTCATTTCAGAACTGGTGAAGAATTTATGGTAGACACAAATGCAGCAGTCTCAGTTCTCAAGGGTGATTCAATGGCCGAGATGTCGCTAGGCATTCTACTTGCAGCAGCTACAGGAGAGCCCATACCTACTTATGGCTGTCGGTATCGCATACTCAATATAGGTTTATGGAGTGAATTTATTCACAACTTCTTCATAGACGAGGTCTCACAGAATATAATAGGCCTTGATTTCCGTTTGAAATTTCGGCTCATTGTTGACCTTGTCAATCAGAAGATCATTGAGCTCTCCACCGGACTTGAGCGTTCGGAGTTACATGTCATTCAGCCAAACCTAGTGCATTATTCAGCAGAGATATCAGCAGATCTTCGAGAACACAAGTCGCTTTTCGATCTTAGCAAGTCAGAGCTATGAGTCTCCAACACGATGCAACATATCGTCACAGAAGGACAACCATTTGCACTAAAGATGCGCTCACTTGCCACTGCAAAACTGAAAGCTGCCCAAGAGGAATTTTCAAGGCTTTTGGAAGAGGGAATCATCAGACCATCGAAAAGTTCATGGGCTGCACTTAGTCTCCAAATCAAACGGATCGTACAGAGCCTGTGGAGATTATCGTAAGCTAAATGCACTGACAAAACCCGATGCATATCCTATTCCAAATATAAACGCCTTACTTGAAAAACTTAACGGCAGCAATTTCTTCCCAGTGATTGACCTCAGCCAAGCCTACCATCACATCCCGGTAGCACCAGAAGATATTGAAAAGACTGCAGTCATCACTCCATTTGGCCTTTTCGAATATCATTACATGCCTTTTGGACTTAATTGTGCTACACGGACATTTCAAATATTTATAGACAACATACTTCGCGACGACACCGCTTATTGTATGTTATATCTCGATGACATAATGGTATTCAGTCCAGACTTAGAATCTTATGACAAGCATCTACGAAATGACCTCTTACGCTTATCCAACCGTGGATTCAAAATCAACTGCGACAAGAGGCAGTTTGCAACCAAATCCGTGGACTTCTTAGGTCATCGTATCACGCCACAATGTATTCAACCTTTGCCGTCAAAGGCGAATTCAATCAGGAATATCAAGTCATCGAGGACTGTAAGCGAGTTGCAGAAAATTTTGGGAGTACTAAACTACTATCGCAAGTTCCTTTCTGGCCTCTCAAGACAACTTTATCCTTTGTGCAGGCACCTGTGGAAACGAAAAAGACTTAGCAAGAATTCCATTATTCCTTGGTCATCCGAAGACAAGGAATTACTTCGACTTACCATCAACTCGTTAGCAAATGCCACAATGCTAACTCATCCAGATTTTCTACGATCATTTCTACTCACGACAGATGCTTCTGAATTTGCTATTGGAGCCGCTTCGGAACAAGAGATCGACGGCGTTCGGAAGCCTATCAGTTTCTACTCGCGTACTCTCCAACCAGTTTCAACGAGATACGACACTACCGGTCGAGAACTCCTCGCCATCCACGACGCAGTGCGCCATTTATCAGTATTATTGGCAGTAGCAGATTTGTTGTTTTTACATAACACGCACCATTAGTTGGCGCATTTCAAAACGCAAATTAAAATATCGCGTCTAAGCGAATGGCAATTTGACATCTTTCATGTCAAGGGCGAACAAAACTTCATTGCAAATGCCCTTTCTAGGCCAGGCGTCTCGCTACAACCACCTTTGAAATCGCCATTTACTATCAACTACGTGACACTCAGTAAACCTGCACTAATACCATCCCTCCACGAACGGAACAATGTGGTGACATTCACATTCAAAGATCAGTAGCCCGTCACACAACCAAGTTCATATGCCGCCTCTGGGAAGGCTTACCAATTGTTTACTTCACGGGTACGCATCCCAACAAGCCTGTTCTGCCGACCAGTCTTCAGAGAAAACATTTCGGCTAAATTCACTTAATTTATTACCTAGGAAACAAAATGACTACCCGACTTCTCACAGATCGTTTCTGGGGTCACAGGCTTAGGCAGAACGATATACGATGGGTCTCCAAGTGAGCCATTTGCCAGAAAATCAAGATCACATGGTACACATGTTCTGAGTTGCAAAATTTCCGAACTACTCTCGCCTAGCCATCGTCCACATCAACATAGTTCATCTAACAAAGGTTCAAGTTTTCAGCTACCTTCTAACTATGATTGATAGATTTACACGGTGGCCTGCGGCATTATCTCTTGGCATCATTTCTGCAGACGAATTAACTAACGGTTTCATCTCTGCATGGATATCCAATTATGGTGTTCCCAATGAGGTCATCACTGACAGAGGCACTTGCTTCTCATCGGATCGTTTCAAAACCACCTTGCGGTACATGGGATGCAACTTACGCCAGACGACTGCCTACAATCCCCAATCTAACAGTATGGTAGAGAGAATGCATAGGAGTCTCAAAGCTGCTTGAGCATCCTCGTCCATTAATGACAACTAGGTCGATGCACCACCTTTAATTCTGTTTGCCATGCCTTACCTTACTTGCGAATTCATTAAAACGTCTGCGTCACAACTCTTGTATGGCATGGATCTACGCCTGCCTAGTCAGCTCCCACGTATACCACCCGCACAGGATGACCTACCAAACGAAGCTACCCGGTAACATGTCTGAACACCAGCCGAGATATACTACTCGCCCAATCTCGTTCGCAACGACTATGCTATTGCACCACTGCAATCAAATTATCAGACAGCCAAATTTTTTATTATCATGTAGGTGCGACTCCTACATCAGTAAGCATAGACAGGTTGAAACCATTTATCGAACCGCCTAACAATAGCTTATTTTGCCTAACGCGTAATTGATAATATTTTTTAAATTAATTTTTCGTTATTTTACGTATCAAATTTTTAAATTTATGCGCACCACCTGCGCCCTATGTCACGCAACGTAACTTCTATGAATCCACATGACTCATTTTTTTCTCACTCATTTGTTTCACGTGGTATAACCAGCTGTTATTAGCTAACATTTTTATAGCATTTTGAACAGTTCTTTATTATTATGCCATCTCTGCGGCAGTGTTCGCGTACACTTTTTATCGTTATCTTAGATTTTCATGTGAATATTTTTACATTTTAACGTATGGCTCTCAGCTGAGATCACACTACCTATTTTGGTATGACCAGCTACTTAGAGCTAACGCCTTTGTGTAGCAGCATAAAGTAGTCATCGTCTTCATATCATGGTACAGGCCACTTTCAATGCATATCTCAACTTCATCAGTTGCACAGTGCCCACCCTACGAATATCATGACCATATTGCGTAAATGAAATTCAAAATCAATTTATGAGGCACCAATTAAAACAAGCAAATTTGCCGTTAACCAATGGCGTGCGAGGTTTAGTTTTCACGCTATATAAGCACGGTGCATTTACCACGCTAGTCAGTAGTAGCGTTTTATTTCTGCTGCGCACTACATGAACGTGTTTTTCCTGCCATACTGACTTTTCAGCTACGCTGACTTCGAGACTTGCTTCACAAGCAGAGTAACTTAGTCACGCCAATCTTGTCGCTGCCCAATTAGTTAGACGATGCACCATCTATTTATTGGACCTCTACGAGTGCCAGTCACCACGGTGTTGTCGCAGATCTTCAACGAGACAATACTCAGACTTCACACAGTCTCTCGCCGCTGATGTCAATACCACAACAGAAGGAACTCCAGCCAGTCAACCAGAGCCTGTCTCAAGTGTTAAGGAGTACTTCTAGACACTGCTACGCTATCTTAATTTCCCGGCATTTTTCGGGAAACGCAATTCCGTCACAAATAATGGCCACCAACAATTCTTATCTCAGTCATCTTGACACCTAAATGGCTTTGTGGCGTCGTACGGCATTTACTTGAAGCCGGGGCGTTTTACAATATTATCAACAAAGTGAAAACTCTGCAGTACTATTGGTTATGTTATCGAAATCAAATCATGCTTCATTTATTATAATTAATATTAAATAAATAGTTTTAATGAATAGCTTTTATATAATAGATAATAATATAGTCAATACTATTTTTACGAGGGAGGCCTTTACAATAATTGGAAAAATCAAGATAAAATTTGAAGACAGGATTATTAGATTAAAAATATGAATTATTTATTTGGGTTCAGATCTCAGATGAATAATTAAATGTAATATCTAGATTTAAATATATACAGAAGGAAAGTTTTCACATTGAGTAAACATATACAATAGAATATTGATTTATGATTCATTAATATGAAAGTAAAATTTTGCTCGATAGGGATCGGATTAAATACATTATCGTTGTTGTGCCCAACAAGGTGTTTTCTGACTTCAATTTGACTGCAGATGTTTTCCAACGGAAAACACATCCCATAAAAAATTTAACATCATTAATTTGACTCAATGATTGTTCCTTTGTTTGTGTGTTGTGATTTTATTTGAAAAATGCTGCCGAAAGCAGAAGTTCAAATATCCGGAGTCAAATTGAAAACAATTATTCATAGATATTGTTGTTAGATACAGCTAAAAATAAATTCAGCTAAACACGTAAAATTTTATAAGAAGTCATGAATTATTCCACAGATTTTTTATTATGTATTAGTTTACATTATTATTATTATGATTTAAAAAAGAACTTAAATGCTGATGTAATGTATGGTGCTTTCAATGGAATACGAACAGTTAATATTGCAATATTTCAACAAGATATTCTTCAATCCACCGTTACCTTGCTCCTTTATTCAACCAAAAAATGTCATTAAAAAAATTCAGAAGATCATGAAGATCACATGTTTTTAAAAGAATGATTTTGCACGACAGGGAGTAGATTAATTACAAACTTAATTAATTCATTAATTACATGTAGTAAAATTAAAGACAGTGGATTCAAACACATTTTTGCGCACAACAAGGACCAAGTTGTAACGCGCGGCTCCGCGTTACAACCCAACGATGCTCAAATTTGACAAATATAGTTTTATTTAAGGTCACATATGCTTATTCTGGTGTAACGACACAAATCAATCGCCGACATATTGCGTAAATTAAATTCAAATTTATTTACGTTGCACCAATGATAAAAAAGCAAATTGCCGTTTAACCCCGTTTAACCAATAGTATGCAAGTACACATATTGCATGCTATTTAAGCACGGTAATTTACCATGCAAGTCAGTTGTGGCATTTGCCTTCTACCTGCTTCACGCGTGTGCGTTCTGTCGGCTGTCAATACGTGTGCGCTCTGTCGGCTGTCAATACCTACGCTGGTGATTTGATAGATTCACCAACAACTAACTACATCCGTGACTCATCTTGTTGCGGGATACCGGAGAGACGAGCCAATTGAGTGCAGGACCTGCAGGACACCATCCACAACGCGATCACAGCTCAACCACGGGAGCGAAAACTCAACCAGAGTCCACCCAAGGCTCTAGGACATCTTCAACTCTGAAGACTTCAGGCGAACGCATTACCCGGCCCTCTTAAGGGCCCCCATATCAGTAACTAATCTCTATTCAGAGCACCTTAACCGAGTTTGTAACGTCGTACGGCATTTACTTGAAGCCGGGGCGTTTACAAAATTGGCGACCGCGCCAGGATATTGATTATTGTTCTGATTTTTTTGGTATAAATAAAATTGACTTCCTTTTTCATCTATTTGGGATAAAAATCGATTAAGATTTGCGTAATCGTGGTCATCTGTGAATTTTTTTGGGTATATATATATATTCGTGGTTTGGGTATGGGGGATATAATAATAGATTGACATTTGTGTTTTCTTTACCATGATTGTGGTTTTCTTGGGAAATCTGTTGGGATAATAATAACACATCGGCATCAAAGGCCGACGGGGCCTTTGTTCATCAGTTCTACGTACAAAACGGCACCGTACGTACTCAACAACTCAACTTCGGATTGTTGGAAACAGTGACTTCTTTGTTCTGCTCTTATTCAACCGTGGAAGCTGTTTGTGGGTAAGCGTTTCGTTAAAGTATATTTATATATTTTCATATTGCTTTTAATTTATGCTTTTAAGATCCCGTAAGATTGTTAAAATGTCAGGTCCAATTTTAGATATTGATGTTCCTGTTTGGGATGGAGATAGTGAGTTATTTTTTATGCGCGTAGACTCCGCTTTCTCCCCGTTTCCTGATTATGACAGTCATCAAAAACTGTCAAAGGTTTTTGCTAAACTACCTTCTGAATTGCAGCGACGGATTTATCCTAAGCTTGAGGCCATTAGGAAGCTACCTAATCCCATTTTGGGCCTACAAAACGAGGTAGAATCCTTGCTTGGACCCACGGAAACTGAGCAGATAATAAACAAATATGCGCAGTTAGATATGCCAAATCTTGGCCTCATAGAAATACTGAGGGAATTACGGAAACGTTGGTATAAAACCAACATTTCTGACCATGAGGCTAAGGTTGTTTTATTAACAATCTTCCCCAAACATTAAAACTCTTTGCCAGACAGCTCCCCAACACTCTCTCTATAGATGACTTATCTGAGAGATGTGAGTTAGAATATAGGGTTTTGGAACCCAAAGTGAATCCATCATCCTTTTCTTCACCCCCGCAAGATGATAGAATCTCCTCCTTAGAGAGAACAGTGGCGAACATGGCCAAAGTTCTAGAAGGATTGGCCATTACCAAATCCGAGATAAATCAAGTGAATGCTCGACCAAAATTCGTTTCCAAGTCAAATTATAATGGTAGGCGGCGATCGAGATCTCCGCAATCATTTAATAAATATGCTCCAAAGAACTGGTGTTATAACCACCAGAAGTTTTTTATGCTTGCCAAGTTTGTCTTTGTCGTTCCGAAGAATTTCCGAATGAGTGTCAATTTCCACAGCTGACGGAGAGGACAACAGACCGCAGGCACAAGGGTGCATCAGTATCGGGAAACGTCTGGCGCAGGAAGTAGAAGACCGTACTTTCTGCACATCAACGGCATCAACGGCGCTACAGGGAAGAAGCCAACTACAATCCGACATCCCTGTCGACTCTTTTCGTCCACGCCGAATTTTTCACATAGAGAACCAAACAGACAATGCCGGTCGCAATCACCAGCCTACTTGTTTGCATGACCCGGCCAAACAGCCAAACGAACTTCTGCACCTTCTTGATTTCAAAACTGGCGAAGAGTACATCGTAGACACAGGTGCGGCAGTCTCAGTTCTCAAAGGTGATTCAATGGCCGAGATGTCGCTAGGCGTTCTTCTCGCAACAGCTACAGGCGAGCCCATACCAACTTATGGCTGCCAGTACCGCACACTCAACATAGGTCTACGACGTGAATTTTCCCACAACTTCATCATTGCCAAGGTCTCACATAATATAATAGGCCTTGATTTCCTTCTAAAATTTCGGCTCATTGTTGATCTTGCCAATCAAAAGATCATCGACCCCTCCACCGGACTTGAACAAAGCTTTTAGACACTTGCCTCCGAGCGTTTGGAGTTACAGGTCATTCAGCCAACCCCAGTGCATCATTCAGCAGAGATATCAGCAGCTCTTCGAAAATACAAATCGCTTTTCGATCTTAACAAGTCAGAGCTACGAGTCTCCAACACGATGCATCATATCGTCACAGAAGGACAACCTATTGCACTCAAGAAGCGACCACTGGCTCCTGCTAAGCTGAAAGCTGCCCAAGAAGAATTCTCAAGGCTTTTGGAAGAGGGAATCATCAGACCATCGAAAAGTTCATGGGCGTCACCACTGCACTTAGTCTCAAAATCAAACGGATCGTACAGAGCCTGTGGAGACTACCGTAAGCTAAATTCAGTGACAAAATCTGATGCATATCCTATTCCAAATATCAACACTTTACTTGAAAAACTCAACGGCAGCAATTTCTTCTCAGTGATTGACCTCAGACAAGCGTACCATCACATACCGGTAGCACCAGAGGATATCGAGAAAACTGCAGTCATCACTCCATTTGGCCTTTTTGAATATCTTTACATGCCTTTTGGACTTAAGTGTGCTACTCAGACATTTCAAAGATTCATAGACAACATACTTCGCGACGACTCTGCTTATTGTATGTCATATCTAGATGACATTATGGTATTCAGTCCAGATCTAGAATCTCATGCGAAACATCTACGAAATGTCCTCTCACGCTTATCCAACCACGGACTCAAGATCAACTGTGACAAGACGCAGATTGCAACTTCATCCGTCGACTTCTTAGGGCATCGTATCACGGCCCAAGGTATTCAACCGTTGCCGTCAAAGACGAATTCAATCAAGAATATCAAGTCACCAAGGACTTTGAGCGATTTGCAGAAAATCCTGGGAGTACTAAACTATTATCGCAAGTTCCTTCCAGGCCTTTCAAAACAACTTTATCCTTTGTGCAGGCACCTGCGGAACCGAAAAGGACTTAGCAAGAATTCCATCATTGCTTGGTCATCCGAAGACGAGGAATTACTTCGACTTGCCATCAACTCGTTAGCAAATGCCACAATGCTAACGCATCCAGATTTCGAAAAGCCATTTCTACTCACGACAGATGCTTCTGAATTCGCTATTGGAGCCACTTTGGAACAAGAGATCGACGGAGTTCGGAAGCCTATCAGTTTCTACTCGCGTACTCTCCAACCAGTAGAAACGAGGTACGACACTTTCGGCCGAGAACTTCTCGCCATCCACGACGCAGTGCGCCATTTATCAGCATCATTGGCAGTAGCAGATTTGTTGTTTTCACAGATCATGCACCACTAGTTAGCGCACTTCGAAACGCAACTTCATCTATCGCCAAGTACCCTGCCAGAGTGGAAGACAGCTTTCTCGTCTAAGCGAATGGCAATTTGACGTCTTTCACGTCAAGGGCAAACAGAACTTCATTGCAGATGCCCTGTCTAGGCCAGACGTCTCTCTACAACCACCTTCGCCGTCACCATTCACTGTCAACTCCGTGGCACTCAGTGAACCTGCACTAACGCCAACTCTCCTGCAAAATGAACAACGCGGTGACATTCACATTCAAAGATCAATAGCCCGTCACCCAACCAAGTTCATATGCCGTCTGTGGGAAGGCTTACCAATTGTTTACTTCACGGGTACGCAGCCCAACAAGCCAGTTCTGCCGACCAGCCTTCAGAGGAAGGTTTTCGATTCAATTCACTCAATTTCTCACCCAGGAAGCCAAGCGACTGTCCGACTTCTTACAGATCGTTTCTGGGGTCACAGACTTAGGCAGAATGTTAAACGATGGGTCTCAGAGTGTGCTATTTGTCAGAAAAACAAGATCACACGACACACTCGTTCTAAGTTGCAACATTTTCGGTCTACTTCTCGCCTAGCCATCGTCCACATCGACATAGTTCATCTGACAAAGGTTCAAGGTTTCAGCTACCTTCTAACTATGATCGATAGATTTACACGGTGGCCTGTGGCATTACCTCTTGGCACCATTTCTGCAGACGAAGTAACTAACGGTTTTATCTCTGCATGGATATCCAATTATGGTGTTCCCAATGGGGTCATCACGGACAGAGGCACTTGCTTCTCATCTGATCGTTTCAAAACCACCTTGCGGTACATGGGATGCATCTTACGCCAGACGACTGCCTACCATCCCCAAGCTAATGGCATGGTAGAGAGAATGCATAGGGAACTCAAAGCAGCTTTAGCATCCTCGTCCATTAATGGCAACTGGGTCGATGCACTACCTTTAGTTCTGCTTGCCATGCGTTCTCGTACTCGAGAATCCATTAAAACGTCTGCGTCACAACTCTTGTATGGCATGGATCTACGCCTGCCTAGTCAGCTCTCACGTCTACTACCGGCACAAGATGACCCACAAAACGAAGCTACCCGCCTTCGACTTCATTTCGGTAACATGTCCGAACAGCAGCCGAGACACACGCCTCGTCCAGTCTTCGTTCACCCACAGCTCCACAGCTGCAAGAGAGTACTCGTTCGCAACAATAATGCTGTTGCACCACTACAACCCAAGTATCGCGGTCCTTACCCGATTTTACTAAAACAGCCAAAATACTTCATCATTATGCAAGGCGCTACACCGACATCAGTAAGCATAGACAGGTTAAAATCGTTTATCGAACCACCTGATCCTGAGAGCGTTCAACCTTCTACACACGTCTCAGGCTCCGTCTGCCCACAATCTCAACCTGCTTTGTATAACGCGTAATTAATTTTTTTTAAACATTAACATTTAACTATAAAATTTTTTTAACCTTACGTTAATTTTTAGTATTTGTCTCACGTGGCATAACCAGCTGTTCTTAGCTAACAATTGTGTAGCATTTTTGAACAGTTCTTTGGTATTATGCCATCTCTGAGGCAATGTTCGTGTACATATTTTTATGCAATTACCTTTGATTTTAATGTATATATTTTTACATTATAATGTATTTCTCACACATGACATTACACTGCCTATTTTGGTATGACCAGCTACTTAGAGCTAACGCTTTCGTGTAGTAACACTAAGTAGTGATCAGCTTCATATCATGGTACAGGCCACTTTCAATGCATATCTCAACTTTATATATTTCACAAAGACCACTCTACAAATGCCATGACCACAACGTCGAGCACTTTAGCTCCTTTGGTCCTATACAAACACTGACAACGATCCAACCTGCTTAGGTTTTTATCTTAAACCTGGCAAATTCAGAGGCGATTTACCTCGAAATCTTCACGCTGCGGCTCCAAAAACTTACACTGCTCTATTTTGCCTCACGTGCTATGACCGTCCACTAGAGCTAACAATTTGTGTAGCAATTCATAGTGGTTACCTGGCATCATATCATTGTTGAAGCAACCAACAAGCATATTTAAGCCCAGCACTTATGGTTCATCATATTTTTGCTTAACTTGGTTCGAACTCTGTCATGCATTTCTTATCTAGCCTCGCAGAGAGGAATATTTTTTTTCTTTTTTCAGAGAGGAAAGTGTTGTAACGACACAAATCAATCGCCGACATATTGCGTAAATTAAATTCAAATTTATTTACGTTGCACCAATGAGAAAAAAGCAAATTGCCGTTTAACCACGTTTAACCACGTTTAACCAATAGTATGCAAGTACACATATTGCATGCTATTTAAGCACGGTAATTTACCATGCAAGTCAGTTGTGGCATTTGCCTTCTACCTGCTTCACGCGTGTGCGTTCTGTCAGCTGTCAATACGTGTGCGCTCTGTCGGCTGTCAATACCTACGCTGGTGATTTGATAGTTTCACCAACAACTAACTACATCCGTGACTCATGTTGTTGCGGGATACCGGAGAGACGAGCCAATTGAGTGCAGGACCTGCAGGACACCATCCACAACGCGATCACAGCTCAACCACGGGAGCGAAAACTCAACCAGAGTCCACCCAAGGCTCTAGGACATCTTCAACTCTGAAGACTTCAGGCGAACGCATTACCCGGCCCTCT
>JAQBSW010012529.1:0-16535 GCA_029291075.1 Eudiplozoon nipponicum
CAATTGGAGCCACCTTCGTACAAGAGGTCGAAGGAGATCGGAAGACTACTATTTGTACTCGCGTACTCTACTAAAAAATAAAGTAGATACGACACATTCGATCGTGAACTCCTCGCCATCCATGACTCATTTCATTAGTATCATCAGCAGCAGCACATTTTTTTGTTTTTACAATAAATGCACCATTAGTTAGCGTACTAAGAAATAAGAATTCAATCGTCACAAAGTACACTGCTAGTGTAGAAAGGCAGCTTTCACGTCTGAATGAATGTCAAATCGACATATTTTAAGTAAAATGTAGATAAAACAATATTGTAGACACAATTTTCAGGCCAGACACCTCAATACAACCATCTTAGTCTTTCTCTATTTTCAGTCAACACCGTGATTCTCAATGAACCCACATTAATAACAACCCCCCTACAAACAGAACAACGCAAGGACACTCATATTAAAAGTTCAGTAGCTTGTCATCCCATGAAGTTCGTATGCCAACTCTGGAAATGATTTCTCATTAGTACTTTACGGGTACGCAGCCCCACAATCCAGTTATTCCAACTAGCATCTAGAGAACGGATTTTGACTCCATTCACTATATTCTCACCCAGATAGTAAGGCTACTGTCAAACTTGTTACAGATCGTTATTGGGATCATAGACTCAGGCAGAATGTTAAGTGATATGTACCCAAGTGTGCTACATGCCAAAAGAATATAATTACCAGGAACAATCACTCCAAGTTGAAACTTTTACCAACAACATTACGCCTAGCCATCGTCCATATCGACATTGTTGCTTTGACTTATGTTCAAAGTTTTAGTTATCTTCTAACTAATATTGAAAGATTCACCAAAGGGTCTGCGGCATTTGCTCTTAGCAACATTTTTGCAGATTAAGTCACTAATAGCTTTGTCACTGGATGGATTGCGCATTATGGAGTTCACAGCTAGATCATTACTGAGAGGTAGATATGCTTCTCATCCGATTGCTTCAAAAATACCTTGCGTTTCATGGGATACACTTTACGCCATACTAATGCCTACCACCACCAGTCTAATGGTATGGTAAATAGAATACATAGGGAATTCAAAGCAGCTTTAGTATCCTCATTCATTAATAGAATCAGAGTTAAAACATTGCCTTTAGCTCTTCTTGCTATGCGTTCCAGTATACAAAAATCTATTAGAACGTCCGCGTCACAACTCTTGTATGGCATGGACTTATGCCTGCTTAGTCAGCTCCCATGTTTATTACACCCACAGGTTGATTCAGAATTCGAAGCTTCCTGCTTTCGACTTCATTTCAATAAGATGCCCTTCAGCCGAGGCAGTCCCTCGGCCAGTCTTCCTTCATCTGCAGCTCCATAGTTACAAGAAAGTACAATTTCGTAACGAAACTGTTGTTGTACCATTGCAAACAAAGTAATTCTGTCCTTACCCGATTTTGTTCAGACATACTAAATAATTTATTATCATGCAAGTTGTGACAACTACTTCGGTAAGAATAGACAAATTGAAACATTTTATCAAACCGCCTGATCCTGGTGATATAAAACCCACTGTATGCGTTTCGGACTCTACATGCCTACAACCCCAATTAATAATTATGTATAATTGGTAGTATTTTTCCTTTAATTGGCCATTTTTCTAGGTATCGCATGCTAATATCTTTTTGTGCACCACTTGCGTGCTATTTTACGTTATGTGATGAACTCATATGGATCCACATGACTCGTTATTTTTTCATACTCACTAGTCTCATGTGGTATAACCAGCTGTTATTAGCTAACATTTATTTAGCGTCTATGAGAGTTATTCGGTGTTATGCCATTTCTGAAGCAATGTTCAAGTAGACTTCTTGTTTTTAACATTTAATTTTCTTGTATTTTTTATAAATCGTAATGTTGCGCTGTATGGATCACGCCAAACGCATACTTGCCTTTTTTATATGACCAAGTATATAGAGCTAACGCTTCATGTAGAAAACATAAATGGTCACCGGTTTCATATCATATTATAGGCAATTATCTTGCATATCGCAACTTAATCAGTTACACAGGTCACAATCAACAACGAATATCATGGAACACAACATAGAACACACATTAGCGCTTTTGGTCGTATTAAAATATTTAGTTAGCTGTAATTCAATCTGCCCAGAAAACAAACTTATTCCTGGTAACGTAAGTTGCAATTTAATTTGCAAATTTTACACTCGGTCTCTCAATCATTATCGGTATTGCTCCACTTCGCTTCATACGTATGACAGGACACGAAAGCTAACAATTGTGTAGCAATAACTAGTTGTTGTTAAGCATCATATCACTGTTGAAGCACTTAACGAATATGAACCAGCTCGGAATCAGCACATTACTATATATTTTTGATTAACCTATGGGCAGAATATTAAACAGTTTCTTAACTGGGTTCGAACCCTTTCCTACAGTATTGATCAAACCTCATCAGGAGGAATTTTTGTTCTTTCTCCCTTTCTTTTACTCAGAGAGGTAAGTGAAGTTGTAACACGCGGCTCTGCGTTACAATCCAACGAAGGTCAATTTTGACAAATATAGTTCTTCTTCAGCTCAAATAGTTTAAATCTGTTTTTACACAATATTCCTCCTAACGGTGATTTTAGCAACAATCTCTGTTAGTTTCAAGCAGTTTTAATTGAGATTTCTTGAACTGCAATTTTAATTGTGATTAATAGGGTTTTGTTTAAGAATTATTCACACCTGTGCGCAATACGCAGATAACATGCAGTGGATTTTTATACCTCTGTATTCAAACAATGGATTTAATTTACTGAATGTGCATTATCTACATTCTACACAACTACTAACAGTTCCATCATGATTATAATCATCCAAACTTCAGGTGTTTCTAAATGACTTTCCCAAAACTCTATAGTTCAATGGATTAATATAAATCAAACATTCAAAACCTAGCAAACAGTGGAATAATTATTTGTGATGTTTTTTAAGACTGTTCTTTACAAATATTTTATCCATCACTTATCAGTGACAATATTTATTGTGTTTCTGCTCATCCATTATCAGTGACTTTAAACTAAATTGCTAATCAGTCTGGATTTATATCATCGTACTTTTTCAATCATTTACAGAGTTCATCACGATTCAACCGATTGTGTTTCTAAATATTGCTTGTGCATAAGACATTTAATTGTGTTGACCATATACTATCATGCTACCGTCTAGAGCCCGGAATTTTTGGATTAACTGTGAATTGATTCATGTATTGCAACATAACATTCAATAAATGTCTGATCACATGTGCGAGTTTTCTTACTTCACCCTTCGGAAAAGGTCAGAGACTGATCATGGATCGGGTAGGGATAAGAACCACCATGAAATTGTAGGAGTAGGAATAGGACAATTTTACGAAATAAAAAGCTACCCCGCAAAACCTATTAAAATAACTACAAAACCTCCTACAATGTAACGGCCCAAATTAATTCGCCGAAATTTGTCAAATTCAAAATTTAATTCGCTGGACCAATTACGTGCGAATTCGCATCTTTATTAGCGCGATGCAATTACAACACAGCATATTTTACTCTGTTCGATATCTGTGATTGTGTCGCCTTCTCTGTTGCACTGACTTTCTACGCCGATTGCTCTGCTTGCGTTTACCACACTGTCACTAAAACTGCTAGTCTTCAGTCACGCCAATCTTTTTGTAGTTGCGCATTCAGTCATACGTAATCCATTATCTGTTTATCGAATTTTTACGTGTGACAGCCATCTCGATGTTGCTGCAGACCTTCAACAAGACTGGAGTTCGAAGAGCAACTAACGCATCCTGCTTTGGTAATTTTACTTTGTCATGTGCATCTGTTGATAAGATCACCAGCTAATGAATAGCAGACAAAGAGCTAGTGACTAGATGGACATCTGGACATTCACACTCAGCTAATACTCACAAACACGGCATTTTCCTGCGATTTTCTCCCAACACCAATTAAGATTCAGAAGTCCTTTTGGACACTGACTCTTTGTGTTCTGATCGTAGGCTGGTGATCCTTTGAGCCGATGCACGCTGAATACGTAGAGTTTACGAATTTGTATGTGTTAATTGCTTTTCTAAAGCCATGACTTGTTTTGCTGAATGTCTGCGGCAACAACTCAAGGGCTGGCACCCGTGGAAATCCAATTAATGTACAATCGGCTACGTATGACTGGATGCGCAGCAACATGAAATTTGGCATGAATGAAGAGAAGGCGAATTAAAGACACAGCTTTGTAAATTCAATTACAGCAGCTGGCGTAGTTATTCAGTGCAACAGGGAAGTCAATTGCAATCACAAGTAGCCAGTAAAGCAGAATGTGTTTCGTGGTAATTGCATTTCGCTTATATAGATGTGAAGTCGCATGTAAATGGACAACGGGAAGAGCGCTTTCTCACTGGTCCAGCTTATTAAATATTTTTTGAAATGCGAGCATTAATTAAAATTCATGGTATCCTTCCTGTGTGCAAAAAGAAAAAGAAATTTTATCAGATACAATAAATATTTCTTTCGCATAATCTCCTCAAATATCTACTAATGAACATATATTTATATATAAATTGGAAAGCAAAACAAGATAAAAATATGTGAACATAGAGAGATTGCAAAAAAATGGAAACCAAGCAATTGATTGGTTTCCGTTTTCCAAACTCTATCTTTGCATTCAAAGTAATTACTAAATGCAAAAACAAAAGGGAGCTAGCCACATACGAAGCCTTATGGATAAACAAATTTCAGCCGCAATTATGCAAGCAGAAGAAGCATGTACAGGCATTGAGTTTGAACTGGATGCGATGCATGCAATTGATTTGTTTCCGTTTTTCACACTTTCTCTATTTTCACATATTTATATCGTGTTTTGCTTTCCAATTTATATATAAAGATATGTTCATTATTAGATATTTGAGGAGACTATGCGAAATAAATTTTTCTTGTATCCGATAAACTTTCTTTTTGATTTTGCATACAGGAAGGGTACAATATATTTAATATTTAATTTATTTTTGACAAAATGCTGGGGAGTTCATTTGAGCCGTTAAACTAGTAATAGTCAGGAATGATAGTAAAACAATTCGCTATGTTGGTTTGACTCAAAGTAAGTAATTATAAACCTGTCTGAGTCACATGAGCTTCTCTATTGACGTGTAACGGCCATCGTTTTTTCTTAACAAATTTACAAATTTTTATCTTAACATTATATTCATAATACTACAAGTTTATTTTCTCAATTTTACAAATTAAGATCGTCCTGGAAAAGGTTATTTAATTATTCTGTTTCTCGCGTCAAATCACTTTCCGAATCAAGCATTGGTTGTGCACTGTTGCGTAATATTTCAGTCATTTCCTTATTACTTATTTAAGTATATATATAATTTTGCTCAATATAGAGGCTAACCTAAAGTTAGAGATTACTGATAACTTGGTACAAGTGGCCGTGGGTATGAGCCAACTTCTTAAGACTAATTCAGACTTGGCATCTATGGGCTCTCATTAGTCAATGAGGACAGGGACTCTACAAAATACTGCGACCGCACTAGTTCTAATTTAATCGATCTGTAATGTATGTTGGTCGAGTTTGCAAATATAATGATGATTTAAATATCATTTTTCCAGTAGATAAAAAACTATAAGTTCTCTAAAACTAACCTAACACTAGATTTTTATGACCTGAGTAAGTAATTAATAAAATTAATGTGGTGAATAAACAGTAAAACGACGAAGCATTAAAATCAGTAATAGAAGAGAATTTAATTATGTTTATTTTTAATATTCTGTGAATAATGATGTTTTTGAGACAAAACTTCATCACAAAAACAAGAATTTAGGCACAAATATTTAATGTTCTGCTTCTCATGAGAGATGTATTGAAATAATAGTTTGCTATGCTAAGAACATATGGGCGCTAAAAAGAGAAGCATCTGATCAAATGATATACAATTAAAAATCTATATTGCACAGATTAGGCCGAAACAGGCATATGCCACCACTTCTTTGAACCCAATGAAAAAATATTTGTGAAAAAATCCGAAACATATAACCCCTATGTCCTGCATCCTTATGGTCAGCAAATAACATTTTGTAACACTTAGAAATTTATGGTTTCGGCGGTAGTGTTATTGCATAAAAGCATTCCACTTGAATCAATAAAGAAAAGCTTATATGAATCAAATAACAAAAATTCATGGAGTAGAAATTAGATCTGGTAATTTGCCAATGAAACCTCCAGTGGTGGGAAATAATGCGGGAAATAGATATCCTTTGTCAAAAATGCTGTTTAAAAACCTATGCACGAAAGTTTTGAATTGTTAGTGGTTGGGCCGTGAAAAATCTAAAACCAACACCCAGTTCGTATATGCCTGTTGGCTTTACGCTTCTAGGTAAATAAACAGCTACATGTTTTGTCACATCCTTCCACAAAAGCCATTATCATGCCAGTTGCTCATATATATCTATGGCCGAACATTTTAAATGACATACGATCTTATTTAATAACTAGTGACTCTTGTTAAACTTTCAATGTAAATAGACACACAAGAATCGAGATAAAAAATATCAGGATATCAATCGGTCAGTTCAAGCATGTCCATATTGACAATATGGTACCCGAATTCAGTGGTCAAATATGCTTACTCAAAATGGTTATTGTTTTCCGTTTTCAATTTTAAGTGGCCATTTGCAAAGATATGACAATGAAAAAAGTCTTTTCATGGTTCTAAATAATTATTTGATGCGATACGGTGCACCGTTAAACCCGCTTATGATTGCGGTAATCAGTTTTTGTCATAGCTTTTTAATTAAATTCCTGAATAAAATTGGAATAAATTAAATGATTACTAGTTAAATACTGTTTGTCGCAGCAAGTATGCATTAGGTGTTGCGAACCTAGTAACAAATTAGTTCAGTTGTGACCAGAATGATAAACCAAAGGCAGTATGAACGGAAAATATAATCACATGCGCATTCGTAAGTAAGCACGAAACGAATGTGCATGAGATTATACTTTCCTTTCCTTCTGGTCACAACTGAACTAATTTGTTACTAGGTTCGCAACACATAACACATACTTAAATGATTACTAGTGTGTACTATCCCTGAGCAAATTTGGTATAAGCTGCATCGTGAAACGAAAGCTGCATCAATGTTCACGTTCTACCATTAGTACAGCTAGCCATTTGCAACAGGTATATGAAACAATTAGTAATTTGTTTAGAAAAGTTAGTTTATGGCGAACTATTAAGGCTGTTAGTAGATTCTCCGATTTGTCTTTTTTGGGATTCTATTTACATAGATTGGTACGTTCGAGTAATTAGTGATAAGATTTGTCGTTTAGCACCGACGAATAGTAAATTGATCATAACCAAGTTCTATCTGCCCTTCGATCTGTTATCAGCGTCACATATGTATATAGCTAATAGCAATAGGAAGAACTATTTGATTTCAATTTACAAGGGAACTTATAATATCAAAAGGATGACTGAGAAAACGTTACTATCAATGCAAACTAGAGAGGAGCTTTTGTATCAATGGGTCGTTGCATTCGATAGTTTATCTGGATTGATGTCGAGATCAAGAGACAAGGCTAGATTAAGGTTAGTCATTCAACAGTCATGTCAAATATGCCACAATCAAATCCACAGGAAACAGCTTCAAGTAAGCAGCATGAATTAAAAGCACTATAACCATCTTTGACACTAGCTTTAAGTGAATATAGCACACTGTCAATGTCAGTGGTTTTAACTTTAGATGATTGCATGAACACCACACATTATCAACGCCAAGCATTTAGAAAGAAGGATAAATGAGACGTGACGACGACGTTAGGAGCACCAGTGAGCACGACTCGATCTCAAAGGATTCGATGTCAACTAAAGCATGGGCGTTAAATATATTACTGGGCGTCTTTTGTAATAACTAAAAGATTTGATATTTTTCCTTCCGTCGAGTATAAATTATCAATTTTTATTAGATAAAACCGCCGTTACTGACCGTAGCAACTATTATTTTAAAAGTAAAGTATTCTAAATATTTCTTTAGCGATCTTTATTTAAGGCATTTTGAACACTTTTTTCAGATTTCTCTTTGGTTCAGTATCTTTTTTGTACTGACGTACGTGAGCCTAATCCAGGTGCGTTCGTTTGCCATCATGAACTTTTTTATAACATTTATAATCTTGAATTTCTTTTCAACGTATATATGTATTTGATCTTCTCCTACAAAACTCATTTTCCTAACACGAGGTTAGTTTTTCACTCAATCTTATTAGGGGGTTCAGGAATAAGTAATTTAATTATACTGTTCTCCACGACCGATTAATTAGGCTGTGCACGGCGTTCCGAGAAGCGTATTAAGTCATCTTATCTATAATATATTTAATGAAATAAACGGTCTTTATGATGAATGCTCTACATAAAACGTATAACGCAAAATGTCTGGCTGCAAGATTCACATTTCTTAGTCTAAGGAAATGTGATTAAATGTCTATTTCGTAAATCTCTAGGGTAAAAGTTCATCACAGTAAACCATTAGTGTGCAAATCTTCCCAAGATGAATTAAATTCACTTTTAGGTTCACGGAAGAGCCTCTACAATGATTGTAGAGAAAGATATTTCTTCCGGCATAAAGAATCTAAGAAATTATTGACAAATTTGAGCCAGTGTGGCAGAATGAAAGGAATATGATTAAAAACGAAAAATATTCGTTTAAATTCTGGAACATTCTTTGTTTAAATCCTTTAGTCTATTTGAATTTTTGAATTGTGCAAGATTTAAATTTTCTGTAATTTGTCTCTGACTTGCTTGAGCCCCGCTGCGAGAATAATGTATTCAGCCTTCATGCCTCTTGCATAGTTAAAAAATTCCATTGTGTTTAGTATAAAGGCTAGTCTTGAATTTGGAAACACGGAATGCATCGTAGCATGTATATCAGATTTGGGCCTGATAGACTTGGAGGAAAAACTTAACTCATTATACTCTAGTTTATACCATAATCAGCATATTTCAGACGCATAAAGACACGTTCAGAGTGATACGAGCTTCGCATCTTTGTGGCTTCATTTGATAATAGGGTAATAGTGTAGATGACCTTTGATCTCTACCATAAGATAACCTTAGAGATGCCAGGCTCGGATAACCTATATATACGGTAGAATCATCTAATTTAGAACAACTAAATCCCTCAGAACGTTCTCTTAAACTACATTTCTTAAGTTCGATCAATTGCTCTGTATACTCAGATTTCTCATGGTTAGCCATAATGTTAAAATAAGATTTATTACAATATATTTATTATAACAACTTTTGTGCATACCGTCTCACTGAAAACTCAGAGAACTGAACAGAATCGAAAAACATAAAAATAAATATATGTGGAGGAAATTAAATCCTCCGCCATATGTAAAATAACATTGACTGATAAATTTAAACCACCATGGCTGATTGTAACGAATTTTATTTAAAAAGATTTTCTTCTTTTTATTTTCCAGAACATTCTTTGTTTAAATACTTGACTTTGAATTGTGCGCCATTTTTAGTTTTTCGAGTGTCTTGCACCTTGACTGGTCTTATTTATTTTGGTCTGCTGCATTTTTAACATTTTTCTCTAGTAACACGAATACATCTCAACAATACATTCCTGATAAAATTGCCTTTTGTTCTAATATTATATCATTCAGAAAAGAGACGTCCTGGAACAGGTAATTTGATAATTCTGTTGTTAACGTATATCTCCTTCCAGATTATTTGTTCGGGAATTAATACGATTCTACTTTTGCATTCCGATTGCCTAACATTAAGTGTCGATTTACTTTTTAAACCAATAAGACATGAGAACCGATATTAAAATTGAGGACACAAGTAGGTTAGTGCAGGATATGGCGGAATTGAACCTAGGAGATGTAAATGGAAATATAAGCATATCAGACTCCACTGTGAATTTAAAGACTTCAAGCGATCTGGCATTTATGGGGCTCTCAGCCTCGAATAGGTTAGGGGCCTCAATATATATACATTTATCACACGAAGCGAAGTTGAGATCCTTCCCATAATATAGATTAACAATAATAATGTTGCTGTGAATTTCAATATTTTATTACCAAATGTCGCAAGCCAGAACGACCCAGGAAAACGTAACACGCAACTCAAAATCTCAAGAAGACATCTTTCTGAAGTCTGCAGAGAGATCACACACGTCAGTCACTACTACCTTGTAGCTTTTTGTTTGCTGCAATAACTAAGCAATGTTAGTTTACAGAATATACATTTATTAGGAAAAACTGAATAGACTTTGTTCACCTAAAAGACTTTGATTGGTATTGTGTTTACTTAGTTAAAAACTTAGCAACGTTATTTTAAAAAAAACATAACATTGTTTTATGAAACAAGCAATAACATTTAATGTCTAAAAGCAACAATTGTTTCTGTTTTAGATTAGGGGATTAATTAAATTCCATCAAGTTCCACAATAACCTCGATACTGATTTCAATACGCTTTCCCTCAGGTAAGTGAAAAAGTATGTAAATTTGTTTCTATTTTTTGTGGTTATTGTTTTCTTGTATTTTGTTCTCTTTATACCTATAAAACTGTAAACGCCCCAGCTTCAAGTAAATGCCGTACGACGTTACAAACTCGGTTAAGGTGCTCTGAATAGAGATTAGTAATTGATATGGGGGCCCTTAAGAGGGCCTTGGCGGCGTTCGCGTAAGTTATATATATGTAAGTTGATGTTCTGTTTCTTGGGTGGACTCTGGTTGTGGTTCCTGCTGTTGTTATCATGTGTGGACAACTTGGTTGAAGTTCTGCATTAATTGACTCGTCTTGCTGGCTGAAGTGCAACACGGTGAGTCACGAATGTTGCCAATTGTTGGTGAAACAAATCAATATCCAGCGTAGGTATTGACAGCTGACAGCACGCACATGTGTAACACGAGGCAGAACGCAGATACGACCAACTGACTTGCATGGTAAATTACCGTGCTTATATAGCATGCAATATGTGTACTTGCATACTATTGGTTAAACGTGGTTAAACATGGTTAAACGGCAATTTGCTTTTTTCTCATTGGTGCAACGTAAATAAATTTGAATTTATGTTACGCAATATGTCGGCGATTGATTTGTGTCGTTACAACACTTTCCTCTCTGAAAAAAAGAAAAAAAATTCCTCTCTGCGAGGCTAGATAAGAAATGCATGACAGAGTTCGAACCAAGTTAAGCAAAAATATGATGAACCATAAGTGCTGGGCTTAAATATGCCAGGTAACCACTAGGAATTGCTACACAAATTGTTAGCTCTAGTGGACGGTCATAGCACGTGAGGCAAAATAGAGCAGTGTAAGTTTTGGAGCCGCAGCGTAAAGATTTCGAGGTAAATCGCCTCTGAATTTGCCAGGTTTAAGATAAAAAACCTAAGCAGGTTGGATTGTTGTCAGTGTTTGTATACGACCAAAGGAGCTAAAGTGCTCGACGTTGTGGTCATGGCATTTGTAGTGGTCTTTGTGAAATGGATAAAGTTGAAATATGCATTGAAAGTGGCCTGTACCATGATATGAAGCTGATCACTACTTAGTGTTGCTACACGAAAGCGTTAGCTCTAAGTAGCTGGTCAAACCAAAATAGGCAGTGTAATGTCATGTGTGAGAAATACATTATAATGTAAAAATATATACATTAAAATCAAAGGTAATTGCATAAAAATATGTACACGAACATTGCCTCAGAGATGGCATAATACCAAAGAACTGTTAAAAAATGCTACACAATTGTTAGCTAAGAACAGCTAGTTATGCCACGTGAGACAAATACTAAAATTAACGTAAGGTTAAAAAAAATTTTATAGTTAAATGTTAATGTTTAAAAAAAAAATTAATTACGCGTTATACAAAGCAGGTTGAGATTGTGGGCAGACGGAGCCTGAGACGTGTGTAGAAGGTTGAACGCTCTCAGGATCAGGTGGTTCAATAAACGGTTTCAACCTGTCTATGCTTACTGATGTCGGTGTAGCGCCTTGCATAATGATGAAGTATTTTGGCTGTTTAGTAAAATCGGGTAAGGACCGCGATACTTGGGTTGTAGTGGTGCAACAGCAGTATTGTTGCGAGCGAGTACTCTCTTGCAGCTGTGGAGCTGTGGGTGAACGAAGACTGGACGAGGCGTGTGTCTCGGCTGCTGTTCAGACATGTTACCAAAATAAAGTCGAAGGCGGGTAGCTTCGTCTTGTGGGTCATCTTGTGCCGGTAGTAGACGAGGGAGCTGACTAGGCAGGCGTAGATCCATACCATACAAGAGTTGTGACGCAGACATTTTAATGGATTCTCGAGTACGAGAACGCATGGCCAGCAGAACTAAAGGTAGTGCATCGACCCAGTTGCCATTAATGGACGAGGATACTAAAGCTGCTTTGAGTTCCCTATGCATTCTCTCTACCATGCCATTAGCTTGGGGATGGTAGGCAGTCGTCTGGCGTAAGATGCATCCCATGTACCGCAAGGTGGTTTTGAAACGATCAGATGAGAAGCAAATGCCTCTGTCCGTGATGACCTCATTAGGAACACCGTAATTGGATATCCCTGCAGAGATAAAACCGTTAGTTACTTCGTCTGCAGAAATGGTGCTAAGAGGTAATGCCGCAGGCCACCGTGTAAATCTATCGATCATAGTTAGAAGGTAGCTGAAACCTTGAACCTTTGTCAGATGAACTATGTCGATGTGGACGATGGCTAGGCGAGAAGTAGACCGAAAATGTTGCAACTTAAGACGAGTGTGTCGTGTCATCTTGTTTTTCTGACAAATTGCACACTCTGAGACCCATCGTTTAACATTCTGCCTAAGTCTGTGACCCCAAAAACGATCTGTAAGAAGTCGGACAGTCGCTTGGCTTCCTGGGTGAGAAATTGAGTGAATTGAATCGAAAACCTTTCTCTGAAGGCTGGTCGGCAGAACTGGCTTGTTGGGCTGCGTACCCGTGAAGTAAACAATTGGTAAGCCTTCCCACAGACGGCACATGAACTTGGTTGGGTGACGGGCTATTGATCTTTGAATGTGAATGTCACCGCGTTGTTCAGTTCGCAGGAGAGTTAGCGTTAGTGCAGGTTCACTGAGTGCCACGGAGTTGACAGTGAATGGTGACGGCGAAGGTGGTTGTAGAGAGACGTCTGGCCTAGACAAGGCATCTGCAATGAAGTTCTGTTTGCCCTTGACGTGAAAGACGTCAAATTGCCATTCGCTTAGACGAGAAAGCTGTCTTCCACTCTGGCAGGGTACTTGGCGATAGATGAAGTTGCGTTTCGAAGTGCGCTAACTAGTGGTGCATGATCTGTGAAAACAACAAATCTGCTACTGCCAATGATGCTGATAAAATGGCGCACTGCTTCGTGGATAGCGCGAAGTTCTCGGCCGAAAGTGTCGTACCTCGTTTCTACTGGTTGGAGAGTACGCGAGTAGAAACTGATAGGCTTCCGAACTCAATCGATCTCTTGTTCCAACGTGGCTCCAATAGCGAATTCAGAAGCATCTGTCGTGAGTAGAAATGGCTTTTCGAAATCTGGATGCATTAGCATTGTGGCATTTGCTAACGAGTTGATGGCAAGTCGAAGTAATTCCTCGTCTTCGGATGATCAAGCAATGATGGAATTCTTGCTAAGTCCGCAGGTGCCTGCACAAAGAATAAAGTTGTTTTGAAAGGCCTGGAAGGAACTTGCGATAATAGTTTAGTACTCCCAGGATTTTCTGCAAATCACTCAAAGTCCTTGGTGACTTGATATTCTTGATTGAATTCGTCTTTGACGGCAGCGGTTGAATACCTTGGGCCGTGATACGATGCCCTAAGAAGTCGACGGATGAAGTTGCAATCTGCGTCATGTCATAGTTGATCTTGAGTCCGTGGTTGGATAAGCGTGAGAGGACATTTCGTAGATGTTTCGCATGAGATTCTAGATCTGGACTGATTACCATAATGTCATCTAGATATGACATACAATAAGCAGAGTCGTCGCGAAGTATGTTGTCAATGAATCTTTGAAATGTCTGTGTTGTACACTTAAGTCCAAAAGGCATGTAAAGGTATTCGAAAAGGCCAAATGGAGTGATGACAGCAGTTTCCTCGATATCCTCTGGTGCTACCGGGATGTGATGGTAGGCTTGTCTAAGGTCAATTACTGAGAAGAAATTGCTGCCGTTGAGTTTTTCAAGTAAAGTGTTGATATTTGGAATAGGATATGCATCAGATTTTGTCACTGAATTTAGCTTACGGTAGTCTCCACAGACTCTGTACGATCCGTTTGATTTTGAGACTAAGTGCAGTGGTGACGCCCATGAACTTTTCGATGGTCTGATGATTCCCTCTTCCAAAAGCCTTAAGAATTCTTCTTGTGCAGCTTTCAGCTTAGTAGGAGCCAGTGGTCGCTTCTTGAGTGCAATAGGTTGTCCTTCTGTGACGATATGATGCATCGTGTTGGAGACTGGTAGCTCTGACTTGTTAAGGTCAAAACGCGACTTGTATTTTTGAAAAGCTGCTGATATCTCTGCTGAATGATGCACTTGGGTTGGTTGAATGACCTGTAACTCCAAACGCTCGGAGGCAAGTCGCCATAAACTTTGCTCAAGTCCGGTGGAGGGGTCAATGATCTTTTGATTGGCACAATCAACAATGAGCCAAAATTTAAGAAGAAAATCAAGGCCTATTATATTATGTGAGACCTTAGCAATGATGAAGTTGTGAGAAAATTCACGTCGTAGACCTATGTTGCGTATGCGGTACCGGCAGCCATATGTTGGTATGGGCTCGCCTGTAGCTGTTGCAAAAAGAACGCCTAGCAACATCTCGGCCATTGAATCACCCTTCAGAACTGAGACTGCTGCACCTGTGTCTACGATGAATTCTTCGCTGGTTTTGAAATTAAGAAGGTGCAGAAGCTCGTTAGACTGTTTGGCCGGGTCATGCAAAAAAGTAGGCTGGTGATTGTGACCAGTGTTCTCCGTTTGGCTCTCTATGTGAAAAATTCGGCGTGGACGAAAAGAGTCGACAAGGATGTCGGATTGTAATTGGTTTCTTCCCTGTGGCGCCGGTGATGCCGTTGATGCACAGAAAGTACACTCTTCTACTTCCTGCGCTAGACGTTTCCCGATCCTGATTCACCCTTGCGCCTGTGGTCTGTTGTCCTTTCCGTCAACTGTGGAAATTGGCACTCATTCGGAAATTCTTCGGAACGACAAGGACAGACTTGGCACGAATAAAAAACTTCTGGTGATTATAACACCAGTTCTTTGGGACACATCTGTTAAATGATTGAGGGGACCTCGATCGCCGCCTACCGTTATAATTAGGCTTAGGCAACGAATTTGGGTCGAGCATTCACATGATTTAGCTCCGAATTTGGTAATGGCCAATCCTTCTAGAACTTTAGCCATGTTCGCCACTGTCCTCTCTAAAGAGGAGAGTCTATCATCTTGCGGGGTGAACAAAAGAATGACGGATTCACCTTGGGTTCCAAAACCCTATATTCTAACTCACATCTCTCAGATAAGTCATCTATAGAGAGAGTGTTGGGAAGCTGTCTGGCAAATAGTTTTAATGCTTGAGGAAGATTGTTAATAAAAACAACTTTAGCCTCATGGTCAGAATATTGGTTTTATACCAACGTTTCCGTAATTCCCTCAAAATTTCGATGGGGCCAAGGTTTGGCATATCTAACTGCGCATATTTATTTATTATCTGCTCAGTTTCTGTGGGCCCAAGCAAGGATTCTACTTCGTTTTGTAGGCCCAAAATGGGATTAGGTAGCTTCCTAATGGCCTCAAGCTTAGGATAAATCCGTCGCTGCAATTCAGAAGGTAGTTTAGCAAAAACCTTTGACAGTTTTTATGACTGTCATAATCAGGAAACGGGGAGAAAGCGGAGTCTACGCGCATAAAGAATAGCTCACAATCTCCATCCCAAACAGGAACATCAATATCTAAAATTGGACCTGACATTTATAACAATGCGGGAGCTATCCCCAAATAAATGAAAAAAGGAAGTCGATTTTATTGCTGCCAAAGAAATCAGAACAATAATCACTATCCTGGCGCGGTCGCCAATTTTGTAAACGCCCCGGCTTCAAGTAAATGCCGTACGACGTTACAAACTCGGTTAAGGTGCTCTGAATAGAGATTAGTTGCTGATATGGGGGCCCTTAAGAGGGCCAGGTAATACGTTCGCTTGAAGTCTCCGAAGTGAAGATGTCCTAGAGCCTTGGGTGGACTCTGGTTGAGTGTTGGCTCCCGTGGCTGAGCTGTGATCGCGTTAGCATGGCTGGCAGCGTCATGCTAGGTCCTCGCACTCAGGTGGCTCGTCTCGGCATCTGGTATCTCGCATCAAGACGAGTAGGGATTGAACAAACCGGTAAAGCGCAATATGCGCTGACAGCCGATCGAGCACTATACGCGAAGCAGCGATAGAATGCAAATGCCACAACTGACTTGCATGGTAAATTACCGTGCTTAAATAGCATGCAATAGTGTGCTTGCATACTATTG
>JAQBSW010012530.1:0-16531 GCA_029291075.1 Eudiplozoon nipponicum
GTAGAAATATTGGGCCGAACGTTTTGTCACGCCTTAAACGCAATAATTCTTATTCAATTCCTTATATTTGGAGTTAGGATTTTTTTATTTAAATAGAAATGCAAAAATCATGATATTCTTATTAATGGCACCATTTTTTGGTATGCTTTGTCAAGTCCCTAGAAATGTTTTACTACGCAAATTTTAAAGTAACGTGACTTCTCGCAATAAGGATATTTTAAAGCTGCTATTAGCAAATCAAATAAGCATAAATATAAATGTCAACAATAAACTTGAGCATCATTAACAAACGTATGGAACGGACCTCAAAATAAACAAATTGTGGATTAATCATATAGAAATATCATTGATCAATTGATAAAAACCTGATTGCAACATTCAATGAAATCCTTTTCTAAACGAATCAATACACAAATTGAGAGAAAGCTTGACGCAGCAGGATATTCTCAGATGTGGCCTTCAGCAACCGCCTAATTTCTTGCTATTCCATACAAGCAGAGTTTTTCTCGGAACGTCATACGGGATTCATTGAAGAGTCAAAATAATTTACTGCTGATTGAATTCACATATTGCATATTACCATTACATCGGGGCTTGCCACATGTGATATAACAGATAACAGATCTAAAAATCAAGTTCATCTGTATTTGTATCACTTGTGACAGAAAAATACATGTATTCACGACAACCCAAACATAATATCGATCATGCTACTGACAGTAGCAACAAACAAAGTGAAAATAAAATACGAAATAAAATCGCATATTGTTATAAACTAGGTTGCGATCTTGATATAAGCATCTGACCAATTAATTACTTACATATTTGTCAGTATAAACTAAGAATTGTATAGTGTAGAAAAGGCAATTCATCCAGTAGACCGGTTTCTTCCTTATTGAGAACTCATCAAGTACTGGCCAGAATTTGCCGCAGACAGGGCTCGAACCTGAGCACGTCTGCTTCGGAATCTAGTGCTCTAACCACTGAGCCACCCTGCCGCACCGCGCAAACTATGTTCGTTTAATACAAATATAAATCAGTTTCTGTGTCCATATTTAATTCGCCGCAGAATAGACAGATTTTATGGTACTATTTAAATTTAATTTATCAAGCGGATGTAAGTACAATATCATGAATCCGTGTAGATATTTTTAAAGTATTAACGTGTCTATTGTACGTGTTTACAGTTTTTAGAAATATATGCGGATACGGGCCAGTGTAAGAATCTATCTTATAGATAAAATTTAAAATAAAACAAAACAATCACATATAATGATTGGACGGTACTGTCCAATTAGCACTCAGCAACAAACAGTACCTAACTATAGTATCATAGATTATTTTATTTTAGTTAAAATTACAATTTGGCGCAACCGATGTTAGTTTAATTATAAACGTGATCATTTCAATACCAATTTCCCATGTAGTGTGGTGTCTGTTCAGTAATGATAGATTGGAGATGGTTAGTTGGAACTTTCGGTCGAAATGAATGCCATATGAGCTCCACCCAAAGCAAAAATAGACTAACCAAGCTACATTGGTTAGTATATAACTGAAAATTGTGTGCAGTGTAGTGTGCGGCAGGGTGGCTCAGTGGTTAGAGCACTAGATTCTGAAGCAGACGTGCCTAGGTTCGAGCCCTGTCCGCGGCAATTTCTGGTCAGTACATGATGAGTTCCCAAAAAGGACGAAACCGGTCTACTGGATGAATTGCTTTTTCTACACTATACAATACACTTTTCAACTAATTAATTGAAATAACTTATTTTATTCAGTTTTTAGACGTGCAACGCACACGCGAACATGCGTCTAATTATATTATTGATCGTGGAAATTTTTCATCGTATAAACGGGAAAACTTAAGGAAGAGAATCCTATTTATCGGATATTAAATTATTGATTTACACGTTTGATTCAAAGTTTAAGAGTGGAGATAAATTTGCCACGGACAGAGCTCGAACCTGGGCACGTCTGCTTCGGATCTGGTGCTCTAACCACTGCACAACTAGTCGCATAACAAAATAGAAAAACTAATGTCAGTCACACGTACCGACACAGAGTGCGTGTGACTGACGGTAGTATTGCTATGTTGTTCGGCGACTGGTTAACTACAATTGTATGGTGTTTACTTAAAGCTCACAAAATTGATTTAAACAATCGTTACCACCATCCGCCTAATCATTGATTGTTTGATTGTCTAACTGTTGATCCTATATATGAGTGGAACAAATGCATTGAAATTGTACAGCTGACATTTCCACTCAAGTACAATTTATGCGAGAGTACTATTGCTGATATCAGCATATTTAATTCTCTTTTCCTTATACACGCAACGCATTTCCGATTGATCCACGTTAGTCATTTTGGCGACATATTCGGCTGATAAATGTAGAAAGTCAAAACGCGTCAGTAGGCGTAATTGACGGCAGTTTTCCAATGTTGTGCGACGAGTTAGATACAAATGGAATCGTGTTCATATTAACTTCGCACACTTTATTTAAAAAGTGCTACTCCGACAGTGCAATCAATGGTTGTTTGTGAGTGTGGCGAAAGCTGCAAAATTTTCGAGTGAGTGACTGCAAAGAAATTGTGCTGTTAAAATTAACAATTAAGTACAATATATACGAGAATATTGGATGTAAGAGCCGCATTTCTTATATTGTACTTCGGTTTGGTTCTTTATAGTTAGTTTGCCGTCGTACTTTGATGATGATCTTGAAATATTTAAGCGCGTCAGTACGCTCGACTGAGGACAATTTTGATATTTTGTGCGACGGGTTAAATTCAATGCAATTGATATTTCTCTCAAGCTTGCAATCTTGGTAAACAAAAACATTAACGCCTTTTGCGCAATCAATGCTTTTTATTGTGAGGTGTCCCATTGGGACAACGATTTCCTGCTCTAATAGATAATATATTAATTGTCATTTAAAAATGCTTTTAAACAAAAATGTATGATATATTTATTATTTAGAATTAGGATGAGAAAAAATGCTAAACTAAATCTAACTCGAGAGTTCACGTGAAATTTCTATGGCCGTGGTCCAAGTAATAGCTATTATTGCAGACATACAAACGCAACCAGATTCTAGTCAATCGCAATGTTGGCTCAAAGTTAACTAGGCGACATCTTACCTAAATAGCTTAAGATAGTTCACAATGCACAGAATTACGCTCCGCTACTGAGTTAGCGTCATCAATCGTCATTATCCTAACCTACCCCGGAGATATTGCATATAAGCTAGGCAAATTAAGATAACAATCAGTTAATTCGACTAAATAATACTAATTTGTATTCAATAAAAGTATAATTAACCCCTGTTAAAGCCGGCATACTACGACTCATAAACATTGCTGTGCAGAAAATTGAAATCAACTTTACCATGATTAAGAAGGTATCAGTTTTTATATCGTTTTCTATGGCAAACTAATTACCAATGACCCGATTTCGGAAAGAGATGTTTTATAGATGGTCACATACTCAGCTATGCTTTATCATTTTAAGTCTTACCATGCGCACCTGATAAAGATATATTGCTTAAATTCTATGACTTGAAAACGCAACAAATATTTAGTGATAATGGTCACTCTTCAAATTTAATAGTTAAAAAAGAAGGCTAAAGCTAAATTATGTCAACCCCGATAGTGATTGAATGGACATGGTATTAACGGAAGCTAAACTAAGAAGGTAAATGAGATCAATAAGATTTAAATAAAATCTTTGAATCGTTTGTAGATCAGCACGTCTTCTAATAAGTAAGCTTGCGAACATAAATAATTTATTTAATTATTTAACTACATAATGATAACATAATATACATGCAAAAAGATGGGATTGCAAATAGATGTGTCCGTACACCAAATTAAATTAAGAATAGTGACCAGATAGCCGAATATAAATATAGCGATGCCAAGTAAGCAGCTCTTGCACGTAATTTTTTGGACACTAGTAATAAAATTAACACAATTAAACAATCATTGACTGCGTGTTAAATGGTTTCGTGTTAGTAAAATGTGAATTAATCTTTGGACGTTTAAGTAGGAGTTAAGCTTACTGACTGCGATAGCTTCAAACACAAGAAATATTTTTCTCCGATTTTGCCTTGTACGGAACTGAAAAATCATTATTACTAACAGCAAGATCGCAAATCGCTGATTTTTGCTGAAGCAGCACCACTTTCTATATCTATAGATTTATATGGATGTTTTTGGGTGTGTGTGTGTAGTTTGTAAATAAACGCCTGCTAAACATAAATGTGAAAAATAATCTCCCTGCAACCGAACAGTACAACATTGTCTATTTATACAAATGCCACAACTTATCGGCGCAGTATTAGAACAGACTAAATCTGCTATTGTGATCAGTGTTGTGTTGCCTGATGATGGTGCTGGAAAGTAGGCACCGAAACGTCGCCAGTAAACAAAGATGTGATAGAACCGCATTTCCAATTGAAGTAAAAATGAGTCAACCCGATCAAAGACAAAACAAAATTGGAAATAGTGACAAATCGGATCTTTGTGTAACTTCCCGTGTACAGCTATTACCCGCGTACGCAAAACGCGGCATTGATAACCTGAATGCTTACACACCGCAAAATATTGAGTTCAAGACTAGGCGATTACCAAAGAAGCAAATCAAAGAACATTGGTAGACTAAACACAGCTGGCAATTAGAAAGTGCGATTGTGCATTAGTTGCTAATGAAAATCA
Source organism: Eudiplozoon nipponicum (assembly GCA_029291075.1). NCBI lineage: Eukaryota > Metazoa > Platyhelminthes > Monogenea > Mazocraeidea > Diplozoidae > Eudiplozoon > Eudiplozoon nipponicum. The sequence continues at coordinate 4,711 of JAQBSW010012530.1, forward strand.
CATTTTAAATCAGGCTAATTCCAAGGATTCCAAAGCAGAAAACAAAGGATTACAAACAGCAGAAACTGTTGTATGAAACATCGTCTGCTTCGGAAACTGGTGCTCTAATCAATAGACCATCCTGCCGCATCGTACACAAAATTTTCAGTTATATACTAACTAACGTAACTCGGTTAGTCTTTTTTTCTTTTAGATGGAGCTCCTATGGCATCCGTTTAAACCCAAAGTTCCAACTAACCATCCCTTAACTGTCATTATTGAAAAGGCATCACACTGCATCGGGAAGTAGTATTGAACTGAACATTTATATAATTAAGCGATCATTGGTTGCGCGGGCGGTGATAACAATTACAATAATCAAGGTTGCAAACTTGATATAAACATTCGTCCATTATTTGAATATAAGCTAGTTTATTGTCTACCTGTCCCATATTCCTTGAGACAATGTATATTTTGCCTTTAGGCCGTAATGCCGGCTCCTTCCGATGAATCTACAGTAAGCACAAAACGAATGTGTACTTTAGAATGTAATTTCCGTTCATGCTGACTTTGGTTTATCATTCTGATCCAATTTGAACTAATTTGTTCCTAGGTGTGCAAATCATAACACAAACATGCATATGAATTAGATCATCGCAAAAACATCCTGTTTTATTTTATTCACCGTATGTGTTGAATCCAACTTAGTGCAAATTGCCTTTCAAAACATCAGCAATGTAAAGAATTGTGTACCAAAGTCGAGTTGATTTCTTCTAAAAAACGTAAATGGCACATATCAACTGTGTTGTATTCACCTAACTTAAAATAAATTTAGTCTTCAATACATTAACCATTTTGCAATTCAAATGATTAATACCATCTATTTTCATTCCTTATATTCTGTAATGTTATTTTAGAAAAGATCTATAGCATAATTCAAAGTAAATTGTTGTTGTTGTATGAATATGTCAATTCAATTTGAAAATTTAGATTTATAAAAATAGGTTTCTGAATATTGTCATTGGTTTCGGTTTCATTAAGTAAACAATTAACTGTCTAATTTTGCACCATATTTATAAGAATCAACAAACGTTTCACGAGTGGTTTTTATTTAATAAAGTGTAGACATGAAAGCGTGTCTAGTTATGTGCTTGTATGCGAGAACGAGTTATTTTTATTTTATAGCACAAAACGCTTGATATTTGATTACGCCTAAGTTAACAATACATCATATTAGTAATTTACAATTTGAATAAAACAACTAAACGATAGATAAAATTAGCTTTATGGCAGATACATAAACAAAATTAATCATAAATCTCATCCTGGGAATAATAGCTTTATTTAGTTATAATGTTTATGGTTTGCAATATGACTGAATTTGTACATATTCTTCAGCTATTAAAGCATTATCAATACCCAGACGCAAACATTTGGAAGTATATACTTATTAAATAACAAAATATGCGTAAGGCAGCAGCAAATTTATTGATAATACTCAAAAGGATGAATAGTACTTGTCCAACGCGTTTAAGCTGAAGCCCCTGATAATTGTAATCATTAAAATTTATTTCTATACAAAATTATATTTGATTTAACTTTACCTATTTATCCAAAATAAAAAACATCAAATTTTTCATTTTAATTACTTCGTAAAATGAATTATTGATTTTTATTAAGTACAATAAAAATTATCGAAAAAAAATTAATCTAAAAAATAAGTAGATGCAAACTCACTTTGAACCAAATTAATTATTTAAATCGATCGATGGGAGTAGTGGTAATGGTCTTACAATGACCTACATCGCCAATATAACCAAGTTTAATAAATGTCAGTTAATAAAATCAATCGAGCTCATTTTCGTAGACATATATTTAATTTATCACTCTCATTATCTAAAATTCTAACAAGAGGCTTCACTGCGTTAATGGAGAGCCAATAACAACAATGTAATCATTTCAAATAATAGCAACAGCTCAAAGGTCTCGCCATACTTAAACGCATTAAAACTCTTACAAAAATTAAAAATTGAAAAAAAAATTGTAAGTGTTCTCTATTACAAAAATATATAACTTAACACAATAATGCATAAATAACGTCATTTAATTAGTGCGTTTTGAAAATTGTTCGAAATTACCAGGAGAAGCATAAAATTATACATATACGTGCACACAAGCATACATCCAGAGATACTCTTTATCAGACACAACTTCCGTTTGTCAACTCCATTATTTATAAACAGAGGATTTCTCACAACTGCGGCAGATGTGAAAGTCAGAATGTACAGCCAAAATTTCAAGTCAAATAAAATGTACACGAAACTACTAAAAATGTGAGACGACTCTCAAATTTATATTTTCTTAAATATATACTCGCTAGTCAGTTTTACCTTGTGCTCTGATGATGATCACGGAAGGCCGAAACATGACAGTATGGGTGACTACACAATTAAACAATAATTGATTGCGCGAGTGGTGGTAACAATTCCTTAAATCAAGTTTGCGGGCTTGAAGTAAACACCAATCCCATTGTATTTAACCAGTCGTCGAACAACATAACAAAACTACCGCCAGTCGCAACGCACTGACACGTTTCGACCTTTCATGATCATCATCAGAGTACGACGGCAAACTGACTAGCAAGGATCAAACCGCTTTGCATATATATGGAAAGCAAAATTAGATATGCGGCTCTCACCTCTAGTAGTGTTTGCGTACATTGTACGTGACTGGAAATATCGGCTGCACGATCTCTAAGGGGGATGCAGTTTCCAGAATAGCACAAAAGAAAGTTGAAGCGGCATTAACACGCACATTTAATGCAGCTAAATTACGCGTGTTATTTAGGGTAACACATTTGCCGTTACCAACAATCAAAGAGAAACAGTCGTTAATGTCGACATCAAATAATTTTTTACCAATATACATGCGCAAGTTGTCAATCAACCAGACGGCTAATTACTCGAATGAGAGAACATTGTAACTTAAACGCCTGTTTTAAATCAAATGGTTAGAACACGTCTGCAATTGCGCAACACATCGTTGGAACCTTACACGTATGTTCTTCATACGTAGCATTTGAAATAATTACTAAATGCAACAACAAAATGGAGCTAGCCACATACGAAGCGTTATGGATAAACAAATTGCGGCCGGATTTATGCAAGCAGAAGAAGCATGTTTAGGCATTGAGCTTGAACTGGAGGTGACGCACGCAATTGATTGGTTGTTTCACTTATTTCACACTCCCTCAATGTTTACATATTTCTATCTTGTTTTGCCTTTCAATTTATATATAAAGAGATGTTCATTTGTAGATACTTGAGAAGATAATGAGAAAGAATATATTTATTTTTGTTTTTACACATGGAAAGTGTACAATGAAATATATAATTATTTATTTGATATATATTGTCATATATGTATATATGATTAAATCTTAGGAGCATGCATAGCAATAGTTATTGTATACCTATTCTGTAGTTAACATTAATATGTGCCATTGTGTAGGTGTACTGACGATAATAATACTACTAAGGCATCTTGCGTTTCTATATTAGTAAATGATTTAAATCTGCAAAAAAATTAATTCGATTTCTTTAAATGGCTTCTTCGCCAACATGTAGATTATCATATAGGCATAAAAATATATTCCTAAATCCGTTGGAGATATATACATAACAGCCATTAATTCGGTTTTCTCTGTTTTTTGGTAATTTTTGGATGCCTAATATAATCATGATTGACTGATGTATGTTGACAATCACTGCAATAACTGGCATCCGTCTTTGGTATCTGCGACAAATTCGGGCTCGACAATGCATTCTTGTGCTCAAATTCTCTGTACACATCGATTTTATGAACAAATTTCTCAACTTAGATAGTCTGTTTCTGGTGTATAATACCCTTGTAAAAAAACTAGGAGCAACGCGTTACTTGCAGCACCAAATACTATGTTTATTTATGGATGCACATTTTCCTGAAATTGATAACAATATTAATATTCGTGTTGGTGTATTCTGCTTGCTTACAATCGTGTTGATTATTTTACCGTGTTGATTTCGGTATTGGCTCTGATGAAAAACTGGGCACAAGTGCAATTATCTTACTAATGACGATAAAGAAGTTCAAAAGAAAAATACGATTCTATGTAATGCAAAACATTTACGCAAGTTTCGTGAATTCGTTAAAGATAGCATATTTTAACAACAAGTGAAGCCTTAGTTATATGACATAAAAAGGCGAACGAAATTTGAAATCTCATATCCACATTCATTTCGTACTTATTGGCAATTGATCAATAAATGCCGGTATTACGCGCCATACCCACTGTATATTTGGTTAAGAAAACTTGGACAGTTTGATGGCACAATCTCTTAAACAGACGTGCATAAAATGAGTAATGAGGATAACCTCATGAAGATATCGTTTTTGCAAATTCAAAGAAACTACTTTTGTAAATAATATACGCAGTCTGAAAATGATACGAAAATCGTTATGGGTACCAACTAACGGTTTTTAAAATGGGCTAAATTTTGCCAAAAATAAAATTAAAGCCAATTCTGAACACCTGTTACTCTTGAAAATCCATACACTCTGGCGTCAATCAGGAAGAAAAAAACAAATACAAATTGTTCACTTCTAATATTTGTATTCACACATCGCATAAAAATAAAATCCGGATTAAACAATCATTGATTGCGCGGGTGGTTGTAACAATTCATAGAATCAAGTTTGTGAGTAAGCACAAATACTATTGTATTTAACCAGTCGTCGAACAAAAGAATTCTATATTAACTTCCGATTTCTCAATACTTGTCACCTTATTGTTGATTTTGTACTTAGTACAAATCTTAAGGAAAATATATTTACAACGCATATATGTGAAATCGTAATAAAAAATGTTGTGCAACTGCGTACGTGGTGAGGGGACACCACTTGTACCAAATTCCCAAGAAACTCCATGAAATGTCATGGAGCCGGCTTATCCTCCAAAAGGAGTCAGCCGCAGTAAAGTAGTAGTAGTAGTAGTATGTGCAGCAGCCATTTGAATTTAAAACGTAAGTTTAGATTACAACGGTGATAAGCTAGAATTTTTTTCATAATTGATCAAATGTCTTTCTCTAGATGATTCAAAATTTTCATAGGTTTATTGATTACTCACAATTGAGTTCGATACTGGCTAAATTTAGTTTTCACCTAGTTCACAAAAAAGAGAACGATTTAGTTACTGTATTTAAAAAGATGTTGGAAATTTTTAATCAAATCATGTCGCTGATTCTGAGTGATATTGAGACAAAAATGCACAACTCATAATCAATATTAAAACGAGCTAAAAATAACTTTTAACAATTTTAATTAATATTAAAATTCACCTACGCCTCCCAATAAAGGAGGGATATTCGTACATTCATTGCAGAAATTTCAAAACGAGATACGAAAGAGAACATGTTGCTACACCGTATAGATAATATAATTCTCTTTGCCTTTGTCGATTAAGCCCAATTTTATGCTAAATACTTTTACATTCACAAATAATTTAAAATGATGAAATTTGAGTTTTAAAATAAATATCAATCCAGTGCACAACTCATTGACTGTTCGTGAGCATAGAAATTGTGTACCAATCGAAAGAGCCTTGAACAGCATATGTGAAACCATGTCAGCTATTCAAATCACGTTATATGTGTTCTTCAACATTTCTGTAAACGAACATGTCGAGTTGAAGTCAACACGGCTGTACTCTTGCTATAGTACAGTCACAATATCTTGTCGGTAGAGCATTAAAAAATTTACTGGAGTTTTGAGAAACTCATTCACATTACTTTTTTCCATTATCTGCTCACGATTCTTCATCATGCAAAACCTGAACATTACGAATCTCTATTCATTGTAAATATATTTAAACCCTATTAGCTATTATACATTGTTCAACGTGAGAGTAAAGAGTGACTGTAATTGGTGGTAATGAAACCGAATAAAATATGGATGAATGCAAAACGCAGAGCCCTTGGCGCAGAGGATATGAATAAAATGTGTCGTGATAAAATTATCAGTCGACAACAATCCTAGCAAAATATAAGTGTTAAAAAAAGAGTTAAAAATTTCGAAACTGGATTAATCGAATTACCTGGTCTGCGCTTTGACTAACACAGGATGAAGCAAGTGTTCTGCTTCATTAGTTTGTTTTGGAAATCTTGTGATGATGAGTGAACTGGAGAAGGCGTCCAACAACGGCCACCAAAGTATATTGAAGGAACGAAACAAATGGAATTTTGCCTGCGTTAGTCAAAACGCAGATCAGGTAATAAGTGTTACAAGTTATTAAATAAATCAAATCTTTTTAAAGTGAATTTATTTGATAAATTTCTCAATGGTAACGACATAATAAACATATATTCAATTAAATCTAAATGTAATGGACATAGACTACACATCGCATAGGATATCAAATTAAATGCCCAGACTTCGATAGCATAAAGAAGTTGTCAGACGATAATCTCAATGTTTCTGTATTCAAAGCCAGACTAGAGTAATTCTGTCAAACACTAATGAGTGCCCGATTAAAGTAAACCCGTTCTAGTTGACGAACCTCATTTACTAACTTAGGCAGCGTTTAGTTCACAAGAACAACACATGTACAGTAAAATCTTGTCATTATACTTTTAATATGCATCACTTCTCCAGGTGTCGTGATATTCGTTCTATAATTTCAGATAGTAGATATCTAGTTGGATTAATCGAATTACCTGGTCTGCGCTTTGACTAACACAGGACGAAGCAAGTGTTCTGCTTCATTAGTTTGTTTTGGAAATCTTGTGATGATGGGTGAACTGGAGAAGGCGTCCAACAACGGCCACCAAAATATATTGAAGGAACGAAACAAATGGAATTTTGCCTGCGTTAGTCAAAACGCAGATCAGGTAATACGTGTTACAAGTTATTAAATAAATAAAATCTTTTTAAAGTGAATTCATTTGATAAATTTCTCAATGGTAACGACATAATAAACATGTATTCAATTAAATCTAAATGTAATGGACATAGACTACACATCGCATAGGATATCAAATTAAAAGCCCAGACTTCGATAGCATAAAGAAGTTGTCAGACGATAATCTCAATGTTTCTGTATTCAAAGCCAGACTAGAGTAATTCTGTCAAACACTAATGAGTGCCCGATTAAAGTAAACCCGTTCTAGTTGACGAACCTCATTGACTAACTTAGGCAGCGTTTAGTTTACAAGAACAACACATGTACAGTAAAATCTTGTCATTATACTTTTAATATGCATCACTTGGAATAATAATATTCCACATTCTTCTACCAAATATATAGTGGTTAAAGGGCGTAATACCGGCTCCTACTGATGAGTCGCCAGTAAGCACGAAACGAATGTGCATGAGATTATACTTTCCGTTCATGCTGCCCTTGGTTTATCCTTCTGGTCACAACTGAACTAATTTGTTACTAGGTTCGCAAAACCTAATACATACTTGCATATATATTAGTTCTTCGCAACAAAACAGTATTTAACTGAAATATATTGAATTGAATGATGTCATGCTTACCGCGAAATGTGATAACTGATATCGATGAAGGCCAGAGTGTATGGTTTAACCGGAGTAACAGGTGTTCTGAAATTGTTGTAATTCTCAATTTGGGTGAACTTTAGCATAAATTTATATCCATCAGGTTGGTATCATGTACCGACCCGGAAACCATAGTGTTAGTATCCGGTACTCATCGATTTCAAAAAAGGTATCAGTTACTAACACAATGGCCATAGTGCTAGTATCCTTTACAGACTCGCTATATATATTATATAGTGTGAAATAGCATTGAAGTCTTATTGTCGTTGACTTCAGATTATGTTAGCTTCACTATTACAGGTTTACACATTCGTCTAGGAGATTGTACTGTCCTATTATTCCACATTCTTCTACCAAATATATAGTGGTTAAAGGGCGTAATACCGGCTCCTACTGATGAGTCGCCAGTTAGCACGAAACGAATGTGCATGAGATTATACTTTCCGTTCATGCTGCCTTTGGTTTATCCTTCTGGTCACAACTGAACTAATTTGTTACTAGGTTCGCAAAACCTAATACATACCTGCAGCCTAAAGTTCCAGCTAAGTACCGTTTATGAAATATCATTAGCTCTGAGATCAACGTATTTAATTTTGTAATCTGTACATGCATTTCCGTTTCTTCCTCGGTACGCAGTTTGTTGTTGAGCTCGGGTGATCATAGAAAGTCGAAACGTGTCAGTATGTGTGACTGGCGCTAGTTTTCGCATGTTGAGAGACTAGGTATCTCAAGCCTTTACACATGGATAAATATCTTATTATTACCACCCGCGAAAAGTGTAATTGTTTCATCATATTCATTATATCCCGTGGCCAATTCTGAGATAAACGTTTTTTTCGTAATGGCATAGAAATAGTACATCTGACATTTCTATTCAAATACAGTGTGTTCTATACTGTTTTGTGTAAGAACCGCATATCTGACTTTCCAGAGCTTGTTGATGAACCTGTTTTGATCTTTTCCACCGTGTTTCGATAAGGATCGTAGAAGCTCGAACGTGTCAGTACGTGAAACTGGCGTTGGATTTATGCTTATCAAAAGTTTGTAAAAAATATTAAAATAATTTTCACCACCCATAGAATCAATAATTAATTAATTATATAGATTATACACCGCTGCGAAGACTGCGAATAATGTCACGTTCGTGACTATATAAAAATTATGCATCTGATATTTACAGTCAAGTACAGTTTTGAAGGTCAATACTTACCCATATAGAAATTAATTAACAATTGATTTTTCCACTTTTTATTTTTACAAACATTGTTCGAAAGAATTTTAAACAATTTTAATCATTTCTGGAACATTCGTTGTTTAAATACTTTCGTGTATTTATATGGTTCACTCATGTTAGATTTCAGTTTTCGAATTTCTGATTTGGTGCTCAATTTTAATTTGTGAGAGCGAAGATATCGGGCTACATCATACTACAAATAATTTCCAATATACTTAATCTATTGTAAATTATCTTTTCATTTAGCGTGGGAATTTGTAAGCCAAAGTAGACAGGTAACTCAGTTGGTTTTGGCTTTGCAGGTATATAACTACATTCTAGGTCGACTAATTCTCCATAAGATTCTGGCGCATATTCTTTCCGATTTACCATTTAAGAAATCTTTTGCGCGAAGTGTTTATTGTATTGACATGGATGCCAGTCTCAAATGGGGCGAGACTAGTACACATAAAAAAGTTAGTAGAAGGGGTTGAACTGGCCAATCTTGCATGCCATCCGCGAAGGACCATTACTGGTTGGATAGACTTAAAGTGTATTTCTTACACCCAAACAGATATGAACCTAGTACCCGTGAATTTATTGATAGTGATAGGCGAAACCTTGAATATGCATTACAGTTAGATCTTCGTGCGTAACGTTGACATCATGCATTCATGATGATAATAGGAAGTCGAAGCACGTCAGTACGTGTGACTGGAGATTGTTTTACTATTGTGCAATCGGTTAATTACAATGGAAAATTGAATCACAAGTTTGCAAACTTGATCTAAAAAGTATTTATTAATCATTTCACTAAAGAAATTCTTTATTACAATTGTTTTATGTATACTTCGTTAATGATTACCCATGTCAATTTTACACTTTATTTTAGCATTGTGATATCGCGTATGAATAAAAGCAGCACATTTTATTAAGCCTTATCTGTATTTGTTTCCTCTATATTGTCCAGAATAAATTATCTCATTTTAACACAAATATTATTCATTGAAGGTAAGCCAACTGCCCAGGGCTGTGTACTTGGTCCTATACTTTTCAACTTAATACTCGCTCAAGTGCAGTTTGATGACAACCTACTCAAGGTGTTCAAATATGCAGATGGCATGGTATCGTATTCAGTAACCCTACAGCATCCAAATCCTCCCCACTTGATATCACTCAGCTTTTATCATCGTTACACTTGCAGCTTAGCAGAATCGGTCCTAAATTAACCCCCGATAAGACTTGTTTGATGAAACTTACCTCTGACCCATTCTGTTCTCTCCCGGATGGAAATTGTTCCCGTGATATTGAATTAGTAGACTCGACCAAGCACCTTGGTATCTATTTATCTAAATCGGTAGATTTCTCCCAACATCTTCAACATAATACCTCCAAACTCATCAAGTGGGTCCGTTTAATCTGCTACAAGACTAACAATCCTACTCTCCAACTCACATTGTTTAAAGTCTACGTCCTACCTCTCATATCATAAGCTAGCGAAGTTTATTTCCCTCTCACTCTAGCCTCTTCTTACACCAACGAACAGATTTCTTCCAGATTTTTAAAGCGAGTCTTCCCTCACAGTCAGAATTATCGGGGATGCCTACTCCTCGATAACCCTCTTCCGCTATGGTTTACCCGTCACTTACGAGTCATTTCGTACGTTCATATGATCACAACTAACCGATCACTGTCAAACTTCACCACTATGCTACACGCCATAGCAACTCTTCAGTCCAATCCAACCACACTCACAATATATTTAAAATATATCTCTTTTCCAAAGCCACAAGTGTATTCAAAGCACATCCCGCGAAAATAATGGTCGAATGTAAAAAGGCAGCTCAAAATAAGTTCTTTAACAAATTCCTATACGAGACGTCTGATTGGAAGCGAAACTGGTTCCCTCTTAACCCATAACACTCCTTTTTATCCTTAGGCTATTCTCTAGTTTTGGAATGTGAAGTCTCTTCTTGCTAGCTTCTTCTTTCAACTTTTCGCCTCTCATTCTCAAATTCAAATATGGACTCACCGACACCATTTCTATTCTCATTCTTATCTTACCGCATCCAAATATTGATTTCTGTGCCACAATTTACTCTGCTATATCTCTTCTTTTTGTTTCAGCAAACAATTGGAATCTCGAATAGCCTACTGAACCATCTGACGGCATCCATCTCATGCACATTCGTTTCGTGCTTACTGGCGACTCATCAGTAGGAGCCGGTATTACGCCCTTTAACCACTATATATTTGGTAGAAGAATGTGGAATAATAGGACGGTACAATCTCCTAGACGAATGTGTAAACCTGTAATAGTGAAGCTAACATAATCTAAAGTCAACGACAATACGACTTCAATGCTAACTCACACTATATAATATATATACCGAGTCTGTAAAGGATACTAACACTATGGCTATTGTGTTAGTAACTGATACCTTTTTGAAATCGAAGAGTACCGGATACTAACACTATGGTTTCCGAGTCGGTACCTGATACCAATCTGATGGATATAAATTTATGCTAAAGTTCACCCAAATTGAGAATTACAACAATTTCCGAACACTTGTTACTCCAGTTAAACCATACACTCTGGCCTTCATCGATATCAGTTATCACATTTCGCGGTAAGCATGACATCATTCAATTCAATATATTACAGTTAAGTACTGTTTGTTGCGAAAAACTAATATATATGCAAGTATGTATTAGGTGTTGCGAACCTTGTAACAAATTAGTTCAGTTGTGACCAGAAGGATAAACCAAAGGCAGCATGAACGGAAAGTATAATCTCATGCACATTCGTTTCGTGCTTACTGGCGACTCATCAGTAGGAGCCCGTATTACGCTCTTTAACCACTATATATTTGGTAGAAGAATGTGGATAATAGGACGGTACAATCTCCTAGACGAATGTGTAAACCTGTAATAGTGAATCTAACATAATCTAAAGTCAACGACAATACGACTTCAAAGCTAACTCACACTATATAATATATATACCGAGTCTGTAAAGGATACTAACACTTTACA
>JAQBSW010012531.1:0-16531 GCA_029291075.1 Eudiplozoon nipponicum
AATTAATGATAAATCACCTTAACTCGATTTAAAGTAGCAGCAATTTAAAAACTCCTAAACAGTTTTAGTGATAACGTCACCTAGATTAAGGTTAAAAGTATGATGTTTTGCCAACTTGCATTTAGCTAGATCATTCATCACCGCATTGTTTGCTAGAAAACAGAATAGAAACAAAATTGTAAATATTTTAAATTTAACTTAACTTATTTTTTACTTTTGCAAGCGGCCAAATGCAAATAGTAAATAAGCAGTAACCACTGTTTTGGTTAAATCATTCCAATTACCATAATAAGTTACTGTAGCAACAAACAAGCAATAAATATGATGAAACTAAAATGAGGATGAATCATGATAAGAGAGAACAGGAATCGAGTCTATTTAGAGAGACCTATGTACGAAGTTCCATAAACGTAACCATCTTTACCCCATATAACACGTACAGAAGACAAATGTTTTGCTTCAGATCATGGCCACACCTCGCCGTGTTCCTGACGAAAATACGAATTATTATTAAGTAGTTCACGAATTTACGCGAAGACTGCAAATATATCACCACAAAACAAGACTAAATGCCATTTTGTGCAGGATTTCAATAAAACTCTATGATTTTTATGCTGACGCATCCAGTTAAAGAATAGAGTTCAGCACAACTGCGACGGACTTCCATTTATTTTACCACAGAACAGTACGTGCTAGATAGGTCTGATGTCAAATTGCCGGATGGAACATAAATATTCGGACTACAAGAAGTGACAAAACGAGACTGAGTCTGCGCATCTGCTAGAACCATATTTGCTTGCCTAATTAGATGAAATATTTATAAATTTATTGATACGCCTATGGAATTCAGCTAAGTTTATTTGTTGTAGATAAGATTTATAGGCAAAGCTGATCGGACAAAGATGCTTACATTTCCTAAAGAAACTTAATTTTATATATTTAAGGACACATTCTCTAATAGCTTTAAATATTACTGCACCTCACTGTAGGCTCGACTTTAATAGAAAAGTATAAGATTCAAATTTTTCCCATATCTGACGCGGTTAGTTCCAGGTGACCCCAGATTATTTTCACCCGGTTACACATATTGAACGAATTATTGACGTACCTATCAAGGCAATCAACTGTGGTAACTCTTCTGCAATATTTAAATTAAATCAGCAGAAGCTTAACATTTAAAAAATGCATTTGTTGCACACTCTTACCTTCTAGTGGTAAAAATGTGTACTAAAAGACGTATTTTCGACTGCTTCTGTATACAAGTTTGACGGGGTTCAATAAACCGATAGTAAAACAATATTCTCTATGAAGTCATGGTAAATTATTCTATCTCTGAGTAGATCTTCGTCGACAACATTAGACGCCGTTCATAAAGGGAAAATTCTGTGATTTGTAGACCCAGACGTGACCAAAGTTTGAGATGTAAAATGTTAAAATAGTCTTTACAGCATTAGAGCGCCTAGCATGTGTTAGAATTAACAAAAGTAGATTAGTAAAAACTTAGTCAAATTTGGCTTTACGATTTAATCTGAAAGACACATTTAATCCATGAAAAGTTTGAAGAATAAATGCGTTTACGGTTTTGGTGACTGCATGTTCCATCAGAGCGATTTTACCAACTAGCTAGAGAAAATTTAGGTAATATTTAATGCAAATAACTTTCCCGCCTATTCAGCACTTTTGGTCAAAACTAATTAAAGAGCTACTGACACGCTGTGCTTAAGTTGGCGTCTAATATAAAAGAAATAACTATTAGAAACCATGCTAGCTTACCGTTAGTTAGAAAAAACTAAAATATCTCCCAGCAAGGTCATAGCCGTCTGTGGAGTAGTACTTACCTTCGTCCCTGTTATTTTCAAAGTTTCCCAGCTGAAATAAGCTTATAATATTTTTTCAAGGCCTATATTTCTGTTAGATGGATGGTTGCATAACGATTCCACGTTTATTTTAGGCTTTTTCTTAAAGTTAAGCATGAATATGCAACGGGTGTGCCGTCTGTTTGTGTTGACATGTGTGTCACAGAACTGAAATCGGACCTAGATTCAAATACTAGTTAGTCTTTTATCAGTTATGTTTTGTGCAACTACCCAGAAGTCGTTCGCCAGTATCATTGCTCATTTACGTAAATTTTATCTACCTCAAAAGTCACATTCTGAGTCAGTTAAGCACCCAATTCGAACATTATGAATCTTATAATTAATAATAAATCTAAAAAGTTTGCTATTTTGTTTAGAAAATTGTGGTTGCAGTATAAAACACGCTAGACGGTGCCTATGCTACTTTCAGTGGTAATTTAAGTTTGAACTTCGTAAAGTAAACGCTAAAATAAAAAAAGCTACATGCATAGAGCTGGTGGCTGAATAAGCTGTCTTTCGCAAAATAAAAGAACAACGAGCCCTCAATCGTGGGGCTTAAGACAGTTCCCTGCCAACAGAAATATGAAGTGCATAGAGCGCAAACAATGATGCCTCGCATAGTCCAGTATTACTTCTACGATTATTGATTCTAGTTTTGAATAAGGAAAACATGCACAATTTTAACAATAATCTATTGTGCAGGTGGTGGTAACAATTCTTTAAATCAAGTTTGCGAGCTTGAAGTAAACACCAATCCCATTGTATTTAACCCGTCGTCGAAAAACATAACAAAACTACCGCCAGCCGCAACGCACTGACGCGTTTCGACCTTCCATGATCATCATCAGAGCACGACGGCAATTTTAATTTGTTTAAAGTGTGTTATGCACAAGAATAATTAGAATAATTTAATTCGTATGAGTGCGTCGTTGTTCTAAGGCTTATAATGTTCTTGTTGAGGATCTGCGGCAACTTTGTGTCTTCTGGCACACGTAGAAATCCGATTAATAGGCGATCAACTACGCTGGACTGGTTGTGCAGCAATAAGAATGTTGCGGTGATTGAAAACTAGACGACAAGCTGACACAGCGTGGTTAACGCAAGTCCAGAAGTTGGCGTAGGTAGACAGACAAGAGGAGAAAGCGACTGCAGAGCTGAGAGTGTGTTGCTTGGTAAATGCATCGTGGTTATATAGATGCAATATTGAACGACATTGGTCAACTGCAATTTTACGCGTTTTAATTGGTTCAGCGTATTGAAGTTTGAATTTGATCTTAGCAATATGTCGGCGAATTAATCTGAACCGTTACATAACAAAACTTGTACGTATGAGCTGTAACAGAATAATCGCGATTTCATTGATGGTGTGTTTTCTTATATGTAATTTATGTCAAAGATGCACAGTCCAAAATTTTAGTGGCCAATGGCTACATCATATGCGAGAGTGCATCCTATTTTAGAAATTACTATACCATTAAATATTACATTTGGTTATGGTTTACACACTCGTTTAGAACATTGTGGCATATTTTTGCCTTACTACAGCATGGTGTAACGAAGAATCTCGTTATCCAATGGCAATGATTGAAGTGAATATACGAGAGCGTTTACAATTAAACATGTTAAGGATAACTGCCGTGCTGCCCACTAAAGTGGTCATTTCGGATTTGCCATGCTAAAAGTGGCCAACTAATGGTAGACGACATTAAATACAAGATTCCAGACAAAGTTTTCAATCAGTATCATCTTTATCCAATGATAAAGCGGCATCTGCGTAATCTTTACATACTCACATGCCCAAAGCAGTTGGCAATGACCGAATTAAACGTACGTGCTGAATTTGGTTGGTCCCCTCTGTAATTGACTGTCTGCTGTACAGCATTAATGTTATTTTCTAGCCACTAGAACCAGACAGTATGGTTTACGACCCTAATATTCATCTCTTTTCACATAAAGATTAATTTGTTGGCGTTGAAAATATAGCTAAAAAGGGCATAGAATCCTCCGAATTACGTCACTTCAAAATATCCACAGCATGAATATGCATGATAGATTTTCTAAACAAAGCATTGATAGGTTTTCGATGACCTGAACCCTGAACCGCTGACCGAGGATAATTAACCTCAGCCGGATAGTGAGGTCAAACCAAGTTTTTAAAGAAGTAGTTAAACAATGAATTTGAGCATTAATGCATGAATATCATACAAATTTTAGGCATCTGTAGAACATAATTTGGTAATGAAACTATGTTCAGAAATTTTATGGTTTTCCTTTTCAATTACAGAACGATACAGGTGCATGGTGTGAATTAAGCAAAAAAATTTTCAATTGAATTCATAACAATAAGAGGTTTTATCTCATAATTTCACGGGCAAATCAATAGAAACTTACCGTTGTGTTTTCCTTGTCGTCAATTGTTTCTTCGCCTTTAAAGAAAAGCAAATAAGAGGAATAAAATTAATTGAAAATTGTACCATTGTAAAATCTTTTCATTAAAACAAAAAACATAATTCTTTAAATCAATTTTGCGAGCTTGAAGTAAACACCAATCCCATTGTATTTAACCAATCGTCGAACAACATAACAAAACCACCGCCAGCCGCAACGCACTGACGCGTTTCGACCTTCCATGACCATCATCAGAGTACGACAGCACCTGACTATCGATGATCAAACCGCATTGAATATATATGGGAAGCAAAATTAGATTTGCGGCTCTCACCTCTAGTAGTCTTGTATACATTGTATGTGACTGGAAATGTCGGCTGCACAGTTTCTATGCAGTCACGAACATTAACTGTTTGCAGCTTTCGCCACATATACATATATAGAAAATACAATTCAACAATAATTGATTGTGCTGGTGGTGGTAACAATTAGTTTCGGGTAAACATATGAGTATAAGCGAATAATAATTAAGAACGGATATTGGAGCGGACAAGACAAATATTTTCTGAAGTAAAATGAATATAAATAGATTTTTCTTGAATGGGGATATCAGATTTGTCAAAATTTATTTTTTCTGTGAGTATGGCGTCAACCATAAAGATGGGTCTGGAAATGAAGTCTGGAATATTCGGATAAAAATTGGCAAATATTAATTTAAGAACATTTTCGCAAAAGCAGTGTTAGGGGAAAATTAAGAAACAAGCTATGCACCTGCAAATGTAAAGGAATCAACATTTTATCCACCTACACGTGTATCAATTTTCCGTCAACTGTCAATTGTGATTTCAGCTCGAAAAATAATTATAATTGTCGCACACACCCAATTGATGCGTGAACTTTTGATAATGTATTTTTCTAGGAAATCAAATTTGTCTGTAAAATTTTCAAAGAAAGCATGACAGGACACAAAAATTGGTAATATTTTGATAAATATTAAATTAAACTATAGTGAAATTCCTATGAAAGTTCTTGGAGTAAACAATTAAATAAATTGTAACCTGATTCGTAATTCTATGTTATACTGCTAGGGTGCGAAATATCTGACAAATTTATGCATTAATAGACGAAGTTGTGCACAATTTAAATTGTAATTAATATATATAACTTATATACTTAAATCTGGGCCGCGAAATTTTTTTAGGTCTGATATTTTTCATAAATTGTATTGAAATTCTTCTCAATTTCTATATAAATGTCTAACATTAAATCTGACTCGAATTTCCAGATAGAACACGATTCTATCCAGTCAATTGCCTATGTCTCAGAAATATTGGATATAGAAAAATTCTTTAAAGTTGTTTTAATATCAGAAAAATGATAGGATTTGTACAGGACTGTCTAAATAATAGCATATCTAAACCGGTTTGTTTTTGTTCTGAATTCTTGCTTTCTAGAACGCAATTTGGAGAACTACCTAATGCGCTCAGAAAAAAACTCCACGTTTTGCGCACTGGCTTGTGCATTCTGAAATATGTCTCCAATTGTCACAAGTCTAAATCTTTATAAGCATCATATTAACGATTGTCATTAAAAAAAATTTAATCACCAAAAGATACTAACGCCTAATGAGGAGATTCTAAGTTATAATTAGAGTGAGAAGGAACATTAAAAGGCCAGTTTTTTTATAACAAATCATAATAAACTACTAGAATATAATAACATCAAAAATATTCCGGCGGCTTAACCTGTTCTGTATTGTACATCTGGAAATAGAAAGTCTAAATAACAAGATTGGTGAGCACTGCTTAACAGTGCACAACACTAACTTAATACTTCCACATTCCTTTTGGAGCTTTGCATATGCTCAGATTAGAATTAACTAAAGGTAGTTACCTTTTGTTGGATAAACACTTAAATAAACGCCATCGAATTCTAATTAATAGTAGGAGTTATAATTTACACTCATTGGTCTATTAAATTACGAAATCAAAAGTAGTGCAAGCACTAGATGAAAAGGCGTATTTTTTAGTTATTGCACTGATAAATGGAAGTATGGCTAAATGAAATTTGGTTGTTTCTCCATGTAAACCACGCATGCCAATTTTTTTTATTCACTAGAAATCTAACCGATAAAAAATCATGTTTTATCGTAAATTTTATTAAAGTTATTCTAAAAACATTCAATTAATAACGATTTCCTACGTAAATAATTAAATAAACTATTAAACAAAGTATATTTGAATAAATTTGTTCATGATCATTTATGTATAATTCTGATAAGTGTTGACATACGTTTATAGTTAAAAGTTGAATTATATAAGACTCACGATAATTGTATCATAACGTGTGCCAAGATATATGTTCTAACTAAATGATCTGCGGCTACAATTCCTAACTTTCACACATACATAATAGCTATAAACGGTCTGTTTTGAAAATTTATTTAAAAGCAAACAATACTTTACTCAAAAAGACGCCGAATTCACGTGAATTATACCAAAAAGTTATTTTATACATGAACTAGGGTGTTTATGTAAAATATCGAAAATATTTTGACTCTACTCTACATTGAAGTGAAATTTAAGCCACAGTGGCATTATATTTCTCGTTGTAAGGTGATGGAAGCCAAATATAGCAGACCAGTTAATAGGAGATAATCCATAAATCTAAAATATTAACATATACAGAAAATGGTCGACGTAGTGTTATTCTGTAGCCAACCCACTAATTCAAAATATTAATCATCGGTGCGTTTCTGTGATGTAGTACTGTGAAGATTATAATAGAAGAGTGTCCATTGACGTTGTAATTATGTCAATGTCGACAGTGTGTAAAATAAATAATGCTTAATCGAGAAAAGCTTAGTCACAAAATGGATAAGAATATTCAAATAATATTAGGAGGCTCTTTTACAAAAAAAGCGTAAATAGTTTATTTAAAGTCAGTCAGTGCACACTAAAACATCTGTTTTGTTATGTTGTTCGACGACTGGTTAAATACATTGGGATTGGTGTTTACTTCAAGCTCGCAAATTTGATTTAAAGAATTGTTAACACCACCTGCGCAATCAATTATTGTTTAATTTGTATCTCCATGTTTGTCGAAATGACATTTCTGATATAACTTTAAAAAATTCATTTTGACGTTCTAACATTCAAATATACATTGGTAAAACGAAAAAATAACACATACTATAAATGGTTGTTTCTCATTACCTCTTCGACTATTTAGAAAGTAAAACACATATATATATATATATATATATATATATATATATATATATATATATAGCATATAACGGGATAACAAACAAAGTCTGGAGCCCAAGGAACATTTCTTCCTATCACTTACAGCCCCGGATTACTGCTTTATTTCACAAGTATGTATTAGGTCTTGTGAACCTAGTAAAAAATTAGTTCAGTTGTAACTAGAAGGATAAACCAAAGATAGCATGAACGGAAATTATGATCTCATGCACATTCGTTTGTGCTTATTGGCGACTCATCGATACGAGCCGTTATTACGCCCTTTAACAACTATATATTTAGGTGAGGAATGTGCGATAATAGAACGGTACAATCTCCTAGACGAATGTGTAAACCTGCAGTAGAGTAGCTAACATCGTATAGTCTCGGCAATACGACTTCAACACTAACTCACTCTATATAATATATATACCGAATCTGTAAAGGATACTAAATCTATGACTATTGTGTTAGTAACCGATACCAACTTTATATTACCGAGAAGGTACATGGTACTAGCATTATGGTTTCCAAGTCGGTACATGGTACAAACATGATGGATATCATTGTATGCTATAGTACACCAAAATTGAGAATTACAACTATATCTGAACACCTGTTACTCCAGTTAATCCATACACTCTGGCCTTGATCGATATGAGTTATCACATTTTGCGGTAAGCATGACAGCATTGAATTTAATATATAACAGTTAAATATTGTTTGTTGCGGAGAACTAATATATATGCAAGTATGTATAAGGTGTTGCGAAACTAGTAACAAATTATTACCTGATCTGCGTTTTGACTAACGCAGCTTTCATTGTTCCAGTAATTTTCTTTTTTTTGCGCTTGCTTCATCTTTTTCGTGAAATGCAACTGATGAAGACCTACGGTAATATAGGTCGAAATATTTTACAAAAATGAAATTACTGGAACAATGAAAGCTGCGTTAGTCAAAACGCAGATTAGGTAATTTCAATTAATCCAGGTTCGCAATAAATATGTTCCTTCTAGGAACAAATTAGTTCAGTTGTGACCACAAGGATAAATCAAAGACAGCATGAACGTAAAGTATAATCTCAAGCACATTCGTTTCGTGCTTACTGGCGACTCATCAGTAGGAGCCGGTATTACGCCCTTTAACCTACTATATATTTGGGTGAGGAAAGTGTGATATTAGGACGATACCTTCTCCTTTATTTACTGGCATTAAATGTTTTATTTTATTAAGTTTTCCATTTTAACAATCGACTTTATTTATAGTTTAGGTTTTTGAATGGTCATTAAATTAGTTTCAGCCTGCATATATACGTCAATGTTCAAATCTTTACTAAGCAGTCTGTCAAATTGTGAAAAGCAACTGATAACAATTGATTCGTAATGTAAAAACGGCATAAAACTGCTATAAATCGCATGAAATCTATATTACTATGCGAATGACAATGAATTATCTATGTAGCGTATATATTGTAAATATTACTTATGTTTGCCTTGAGCAGTCTTTGTCCACGTGGCCTAGGAAATTCTATGCTAACTCTAAGAGATAGGAGGCTCCCCATTTCCGCACCAATAACCATAGTATGAGTACCACTCTTTAACTCTTCACACGAGGCGCGTAATATGCATAGTTTTAAAGTTCGCCAATCAAACGTATTGTTTTCAATTTTAGTTGGAGAATTTATCTGGAAAATGTAATTTTTTCAATCATAATCGATAGAGTGTAAATACCTTCATCCTCAAAATCCAAAGAGGTCTCATGAATTGTCATTAATCGAGTCAATTCTCGATCCTCGGTGTCAGCAGCAGAGATCAAACCATGAAGACGACACTGTCTATCCTGGATCCATTCCTCAAGCTAAAAATTTGAAAACGAGGTTATCTTAGTGAAGGATGCTAATTAAATATACTTCATATCGATGTGTTTGTTAATTCAGATGATTTTAAGAAAAACGCTATTGAAGACAGCATACACTTTGTATAGTTTGATGAGCAATTATAATCAAAAAAAGTACACTTCGTAGAAGAGAATATTTTTTTATTGCAATGACGCATTTGTAGAGGGAACTCTTTGATAACTATAGCATCTAACATGCCAAATATATGATTTTTTTCTAAATTACTAAATGCACCAACGAAAACAAATATTAACTAACATTATTTTTGACAGGCGAAGTATTATTACTGCTGCCTGCATTGAATAGAATAAGTCTATTTCAAATCTCTGTCAATGATATTGTACGTGAATCAGATTTAAATTTTACTGTTTTTTCATTTTGAAGGTTTTCAGAAATATTTCCACTGAAAGCAACGTGACTAGTTACGATTGTTTAAATTTCATAAATGGTTTATTTGTGTAAAATGAAAAATTTCTTTTATAAAAGCAGAACCAAGTAGATCAATTGTCATAAATTTCTCTTTGAATGTAATATGCATACGTTAAAAAATTAAAATTCAAGCTAGGATGAACAAAATTTTTCGCATTTTTCTAGAATAATCTGCGAAATAATATTAATTTTGATTAACATAATTTGTTTATTTATTTTGTCAATAATTTACGAAGGCCACGCAGTTTTATACCGCTTTTATGTTAGTTCCTTTTCTAGTTAAATTTTTTATTAATCAATCAGGCACCCATTTAAATGATCTTTAAAAATACAAAAATAACATCAAGAAAAAAGTGTACAATCTTAAACGAACATTGGTTGCGCGAGTGGTGATAACAATTATTATAATCAAGGTTGCGGTTTTGATATAAACACCTGACTCATTAATTACGTATATATGTTCCCATTAAGGACGAAACAGGTCTACTGGATGAATTGCCTTTTCTACACTATACAATTCTTAGTTTATACTGACATATGTAAGTAATTAATGGGTCAGGTGTTTATATCAAAACCGCAACCTTGATTATAATAAGTGTACAATCTTGAAGTATTAGCGCATGCATATTTTCAGTTAAGATTAGTTAATTATTGACTAAAATTACATTTTATAGAAGATCTTTCTGTCTATTAGTAAATGGAATTCTTTTGAGTATCGTAGTTTTATTTCAGTAAGAAAGCCATAGCAATAAATGGGGCATCGTACATAAGGCTATTTGGGCGACACCAAAAAATTCATGTTTTCAATGTTTTATTATACAAACCAATGAAACCAAATAGTAGAAATTCCAAATTTTTGCAAAATAAATTTTTTTGTGAATAAGTATACCATTTTGCTCCTAATATCTAAGCTGCTAGCTTAAATAATTAGCATACATATAAACATATTTTGAAATGATGTATTATGATAGGATTTGATTAAATATAACAACCTATCAACTAAACCGGTATTTTCATTATTTGGTAACAATTAGCCCAACTGGAGACCCAACAGAATGCTTTTTAGTCACAATTCTTCAGTTTATCCCCTGAGATACGGATTCTGCTCATAATAGATTTACACTCTGCTGTTTCTGCATCATGCATGCCTTCAAATAGGATTTTCGCCGAGCTTATGTACAAAATATCCCAGCTTTCGCTGATCAATAAACGATGGGTTCCAGGTATCGTGTGGAAGAGATATTTGATTGAAGTAAATTGGAAAGCTTTGAATATATATATATATATATATATATATATATACTCAGGTATATTAAATACATCACGAGCTAGCAACAAACAACAACCATAATAGAAATAAAGAAATTCTTACAATTAACAGGATTTAATATTAAATAAAATACACACATTTATTTTCATTTGGATTTTTTAAATGCGTACCGCCCCTCAAAGCCAATTCATGGGTAGACAAATCGTCAAACAATCATAGTTAACAACATAGATAAAAAGTAATTACAATTTGTATAATTGTTACGAAACAAATTTCGGGACCTGCTTTTATGAAGGAATCACGTGAAATATGTCAATAATATAACCTACATAATACCAAATATCTTAAATATAAATACAATTGTAGTAATTTTATTTCTCTACAAGTAGAAATATCTATTATATTTGCAAGAATACCATAGGTTATTTTGCCACAAATATAAATTAACATAATAAACTATGGTAATAATTCATTTATTCGTTAAGAAAAATAAAATATGACAAATAACTTATTATTCAATTTATGCCGTCATATTCTTGGCCAAAAACTATATTTCAAGTATGACTGCCAACGTAGATAATTTAATTACACCATAAATGTAAAAGAATTTAAAATTCGCTGCAAAGGTAATTCCTCCGGTAAACCTCTTTAGTTCTTGTCAGGAATTCTTATCCATAAAGCATCATATGCGTCTGTCTCATTTTTGTTATTGCGTTTAGCAACTGCAATAGATGCCAATTCTGCAGAACATACGTCCGAGGTTTCTACGATAGGTTGCACAAGTGTAGACGTATATTCACCATTCTATTTGAAACAGATATTTAGGCTGCAGTATTCTTTCTTTCGAGGAATTAATCGTCTGATCGATCGGCATACGTAAGTGGATCGACAAATCGCGCATGTTTAATTAATAGTTGTGTCTCTCTTATTGCTGGTAAAGGCAAGTGTGTTAGCTTAAATACCATTCTCAATTTAGCTACATTAAATCTGCGTACTAATGCCAATTCAAATTTCTTCTGTACTGTGCGGAAAACAGCACTATGCTTAAAAATGGGATGTTCAGGTAAATTGCTTTCTTTTCTGGACCCAAATTCCTCGATTTCATTCGATTTCCTCGTTTAATATTTCACTCAATCAATTGCCTAGTATAACCATTAGACATCAGTAAGTTTGTAGCTTTAGTATATTCGTCATCTTTTGAATCCAGACCGGCGAAACTGTCAATTATTGAAAAACAGCCACGAACCGATCATAATTTATATAAAAGACATAAAGTCGTTATTATAAAATACTGTGCAGACTAGATATTTTTCTGATAAATTTTTCTACTTTATTAATAATTAATATCTTTCTTTTTATTAGCAAATATAAGAAAGACAGCCAATTATCGTTCTTATGTTCTTACGTGAAATTGATGTTTCTATGTAATTTATTGAAACATTGAAGCAGTGTTCTTGATTGCGAACTGTACTCGAGGACAATGAAAATGTTGTCAACATACTGTGTGTATTGCACACATTTATTTAAGATATTCTTTAATGATTTGTGTCAAAATGTGTTCTGCATATGTAACATTTAAGGCAATTAATAAATGCGTTAACAGAAAAAAGAGATGAAAATGAAAAGATTTATGAATAAACAATGTGCATCCCAATTTATTCAAGCAGAAGTACACAAAAAAATATAAACATGATTCCATTTTAAAGAATATATATATATAAGAGTATATATATATATATATATATATATATATCCATAAAGTAGGTACCATTGGTATAATTGAGCAGAATATGAAAAGAAACAGTTCTATATCAGATAAAGTTTGCTTCAATTTTTGAACATGGGGTGTGTATATACAATGGATATATATATATATATATATATATATATATATATATATATATATATATGTATATATGGGTAGCTTCGACTTTATGAGGAACGGTTTAATCTTCATATAAGTTGACATTTTAAACCACGTTATTTGATATCTAGTTTTGCGTGCAGTAGAAACAAATCGACATGCAATCAATAAAAATATGTAGGTTTGTTTCTCAGGCTTCGCTTAGATCCTGTGTTGAACGATTCGGACTACCTATAGACACTAGTATTGCTTCTGCTTTTTAACTTCACGTGTACTCATTAAATTGCTTTTGTATGTTGTATGTCGTTCTACATCTATGACCTCTGGCTCACTCATGCTTTTGCTGACGATACATCTTAGGACCATATACGCATCGGATTTGATATGCTCTCTAAATATACCTATTTCTACTCTGGATCCTGTCGAGTGGAGTATTGATTTTTGTTGACGGAAGTTTTTAACGAGTCCCATGAATTCTTTCCAATTAATGTTCAGAGCTTCATAAATGTTCAACATAGATTTTACCTCTTTTTGTATAGAATAGAGAAGTGAGTTGTGTACATCTAGCGCGGTCAAATTTGATTGATTGAGCAAAATTGCTAATTAACCCGATGGCTTCAAGTGACATTAGATGAATATTTGATGTACGCATGGGTGGATTTTTCTTATTAGACACTTTTTTGTTTGTCCGAATTTTGTAGAATTACACAAAAACAACATTTCAGAACAAAAATATATTAGGGGCAATAAAACAGATGACTTTTAGCCTCGTTTAAACTGATGGTTGATTTTTCCGGTATTTCAATTGTGTTGCTATAATTTAATTTGTCGCAACATATCTAGCTGATGCATAAATGTACCACATTATCAGAACTGGTCTAAAAGAAAAAATGGACAGCAGCCATTACTTAAAAGTTATTTCATGAATCCCTTTTTAATTTTCTCCAATACTTTTAAATAACTCACAATTTTTTAACAAACCAACTCAGTCTGGTTACATAATAGATTTTTAGTAGTGGATGCATAGCGGATTATGCTTATTTTCTCAGCATCTACAGTTATAGAGAACAATGGAAATTTAAACAGATTATTGTATCGAAAATACACGCACAAGAGACAATATGTCAAAAGGATCGTTCAAAAATTTTGCAATGGGTACCCAGTAAATGTCTCTGGTCACCGAGGTAGAAGGATTTGTTCCGAGCAAAGGAAGATTTTGAACATTTGACGACTTTCTAAAACAGAATAACTATGCCGCATCGTTGATAATCGTCAACATGGGACTCCTGAGGAAGAGTTATTTTAGCAAAAATTAGCACCTGATGATAAACCGCATCACCAAACCAAACCTGGCAAATTTCAGGTTAAGCATCTCATCTTACAAATAGCTAGACAAATTTACAGACGCCGAAGATAATATTTCATACACCTATCAATTTCAAATTATGCGCAATTTTCAATTAATTTTGAATTGTTTCTGCATAAAATGAAAAAAAAGAACTAGCTGATCATACGTAACCATGAAAACGTGTCGCATAATTAAATGCAAAGACGAGTAAGACCATCTGCTAAATCAATGATTCATGATCTCATATTATAAACATGACAGCATTTTAGCATGACTAACTGTTTAATTCTGCACAGAGCGATGTTGAAATAAATTTTATAGGTATGAGAATCAATGTACATCGCCCTAAAATTGCCAGTGCTGGACTTTGAAAAGTAGTATCAAATCCATTAAATATAAGATTGTCTACGAAAATTTTAACACAGAAGTGTTAGTGAGTAAACGTATTGTGCCGTAATTATACAAGCGTAAAAAATGTCACTTTAAATAAAATACGCATCGAAAATATTAGAAAGACAAGAGATGAGCTAGCACATCTTGCAACGAAAAGCAAAGATTAATACCTACACAATGAAAGACAAAATAAATTCGATTGCATGGTTAAAAATATCTTTTGACTATTCAGAATACCGTGGAATTTAAAATTTCTCGCAAATTAATGAGTCTTAATCAAAAATTAGTTTAGGGTTTTTATGTGTATTTTAATAAATGAACATTCAGGAACGTGCTTAGGTGTATACTTTATAAATTATATTCGAGGCTCACAAATAATCACGTCCAGTTACGTCCAACTGCATTGCGTATCTGAATAATAAATTGTTGACAGATCATTTATGTAAAATCTAATGACGTACTTTCCTATCGTTATAGGAAAATAAATAGGACGGAACTGAGCTATTTCCAGACATTTGCATTTGCAGTGCCTAATCATTTATTCATTTTTACATCCAAAAAAATGAGTAGTTTCCTCACTTAATGAAGCATCATAAACTACAATCAAAATGGGAATGATTAAAGATCTTAAGTAATGGTATAGCTCGTATCAACTTTATAAGTAAGAATGACTTATATCATCATCACGATGATTATTGTTTTATCGAAGTCAAAGTGAAATAAAAAGTTTATAATTGTTACTTTGTTCATAAAGCATGCTATACAAATATGGAAAATAATACTGGAATGCATAAAAAATACATTCTCGGAGAATAGATTAAAAACATATACACTTTTCTAATTAGAAACCTAATCTCAATGGAATATTTTCAAATTTAAATCCCGACAGCGGATTGAAGTTTAAAATTAATGGCAAACAAATTAAATGAAAAAATAAAGATGTATGGACTAAGTTGGTTGAACGCAGTGTAGCGAAAAATTATGTCCAAACTAACAATTGTCACGGGGCGGCTAGTTACCAACGTATGTCATGCTTTGTCCTAATTTTAAAGGTCGTATATTAATGAATAAAGTTCTTCCGCAAAGGCTATACCAACAGAGAATCAATTCAAAATAAGTATATTGGTGCTGTTTTTCAGATTAATTTTATGCGAGTAACGAATCAAACTTATATTCAAGTTAATAAGAGTTTTCATTTGAAAAATCGTTATTGTTTAATGTAATTTTAGTTTCAATGAAATACTAAGGAATAAATAAAGTGACAAAAAACCCATAAAACGTTTTTAAACTTACTATTGTGCAATAAAAAAAATTGATGATACAAAATCCTAACTGAAAATATTGGGGTAAGTGTATCAGTAAGCAGAAGAAAAATAATAACATTAAATGAGTAAATATGCTTAATGTGTTAATAAATTTATTAATTTAATATTGACACTAATCGAGGCTTACGTCAAACACTAATATGGTTTTAAAGAACCTAGCTTATATATATTTAAAAAAATTGTAGAATCTTAAAAAAATATGTAAGTGGTACTATAAAACCAGATTCATGTTTTAAAACTATTGGCTTGTTTCAAGTTTTAATAATTAAACATACTGCAGCTAAAGTTAGAAATTGGGTGCAATATTTTTAAACTAAACATTGAAGCATTAGAATTGAGAATTTAATATTAGCCACACTAGTTGGAGCCGGTATTACATCATATACCCAGTATATATTTTGTTGGGAAATGTGGGATAATTGATTGGTGCAATCTCCTACGCGAATGTGTAAACCTGCAATGGTGCAGCTAACTTCATATAATGTCTTCAACAATGCGACTTCAAAGACAACTCAT
>JAQBSW010012532.1:0-16531 GCA_029291075.1 Eudiplozoon nipponicum
TAAGCAACGTGTGAGATTTATAAATATTAACCTCATATAATTTCACGATATACACAGTAAATAAATCTATCCTATCGATTTTTAAATCTGTGTACAATTTAGTGAATAATTTTTTTAGAATGATATTGTTCTAGGTCATTCTTAATCAAATTCCAATAAACGTGGTCTCTTACTCTGGTTTATAATTAACTTGGATTCATCCGATTCACATTTTCCGACTCTTGAAAATGCTTCATTAAATGTTGGGAATAATGGTTTTTCTACCGTTGTAACATGCATTACATCATTGCCAGATTTTATTTTAAATGATTCTCTAATTAATCTAGTTCATCTGTTGCGGTTGCATAATGCATTGCGTTTGCATCCACCCTAGTCTATTTCATGACATGTTTCTCTTGAATGCCGTTTCGTGTTCCCCTCTACGAACATTTATCGTTGTCATGGTATCGCATATATACCTGAGCTTGCAATCTTTACAATGTATCACATATAATCCTGATGCATTGAGGGGTTCTATTCTTTCTTTTTAGTTAAGTAGTTTATTTCCTATTGTAGGCGATTGTCTTAGAATTGTTTTTATTTTTTATTTTTCTGCTATTACTCTAATTTTTCTGCTCAATTCTGAAACGGGTAATACCTTAATTTAGCGCTCATCTAGTTCTGTTTCCTTCTTTATTTCGTCTATTATATTACCATTAAACCTCAGCAGCATCTCTTTCATTAGCCTCTCTATTTTAATTATCGGATTTCCGCTTATTTTGAATATTTCCTTTGATCTCCTCAATTCCTCATCTCTATATTTCAAATCCACTATCCTAAGACTCCTTATCATCATGGATTTAAGAATGCCTAATTTATTCTATATGGGTGGTTTAAGAAGAAATTGAGAAGGATTCCCGAGTACGTGTTCATTAAAAATATCTCCGTCCAATCTGAGTCCATTACGTTTTATTTCACATACAGAAAGGATAATTCCTCATTATATTCTTTTTCTAATGTAAATTTTAATTCACCTAGCTGGTTGGCAAACTCTAGAAGTTTATTTAACTCATTATCACCGGGATTCAAAATTATAAACGTATCATCCAGAAATCTCACATACAAATTTGGCTTGAGAGGAGATTTTAACAATAGATTTTTTCATAGTGCACAAAATTATTAGCGACCGTGATTGACAGCGGTTGTCCCATAGGGACACCTTCAATTTTTTAATAAAATTCTTTTCTGAAAATAAAGTAGGTGGAGGACATACAAATATTTAACATTTCTATGATTCATGTTAACGTCATTTAAAACCTTCTTTTATCTCTGGAAACTCTGTTAGACAACACTTCACAGTTTCTAATACAGCTTATCCAGGGACATTAGTAAACATCGATACAACATCCAGGCTTACAATTCCACCACTTTCCACCAAATTGTATCTACTAATAATGTCAATAAGATGATATGTGTTCTTTAAGGTATAATAAAAAAAGTATATTTTCTAGTTCGGTTGCATAGAAATTTAGACTATATATATGTTGGTGAGTTTTGTACATTTACAGTTAATCTAATTGGATTACTTTGCTTATGAATCTTCGCTAAACCATGAACTCTCGGAGGGACTGTATCCCCTCGTATTAATTACTTCCCAAGTCCTGAGTCTAATTCATCCGAATCAATCATTTTATTTATTATAGACACAATCTATTTTTTCATCTTATCCGTTGCGCCTTTATTTATTTTATTATAAACCACGAAAAAAATTTAATTGCTCGCACATACAACCGCATAATCTGACTGATTCATTAATACTGTTGAAATTATATAAGGTTGACACAAGTTGTGTTTTACTCCTGTGCGTATTGTGTCAACCCTGAAGATGAGACTGGAAATAACGTCTCGAAATATAGGTGAAAGATCAATGGCGGATCTTGATCCTAAAGCGCTTTCAGACAATCAGCTAATTGAAGGCTTAAAGGAGAAGGGACAAGTGAGAACCCATCAACTGAGGCCAAAAATTACATCATCTGAAAAGATAAAAGGTTCAAGATTTTGCCGACCTATGAGTGCTAACAATTGTCCCGCACAAGAAAAATGCGGTCAAATCCGAAACGAAAAGGACAGCACTGAGAAACAAAATAATACATCTTTTAAAATGTACTTAAATAAAAAATACGACCGGATCGTCGTGCAATTATTCAACCAATACAAAAGGAGGAAAATACAAATTGGAAGGCAAGTGGAACATATGACCACATTTGCCACAAGTTGTGTTTTACTCCTGTGCGTATTGTGTCAACCCTGAAGATGAGACTGGAAATAACGTCTCGAAATATAGGTGAAAGATCAATGGCGGATCTTGATCCTAAAGCGCTTTCAGACAATCAGCTAATTGAAGGCTTAAAGGAGAAGGGACAAGTGAGAACCCATCAACTGAGGCCAAAAATTACATCATCTGAAAAGATAAAAGGTTCAAGATTTTGCCGACCTATGAGTGCTAACAATTGTCCCGCACAAGAAAAATGCGGTCAAATCCGAAACGAAAAGGACAGCACTGAGAAACAAAATAATACATCTTTTAAAATGGTTTATATGTATATGTTTTACACAGTATATTTCTAATTACACACAATATATAATAAATTTATCTTAATAAACATATAAAGACCTATGCGTGATCCTCCCTCATCTTATTCAAATGTTTTCATATACTTATATACATACACATATATATATATATATATATTTATATTTATATTTATATATATCTAAATAGGAAGAAAAAACACATTAATAACAAAGTGGATAATGACCATTTATTTCGACAATAACAATCTTCACTAAAATATTTCACTTAAATAAATTCTGGGTTTTCATTTAATTGTGGGTGACAACAAATTGGACTCGATTTTACTTCTATTTCTTGGTTGGGGTGATTTGTAAGTTTGTATGCGGATGTGTCTGTATATGTGCTTCTTTGCATGTAAAAGTTTTTCTCGCTGTTTTTCGAAGATATGTCTGAGAGTTAACCAACTGTTCGCAATGTTGGCTGTTACGTGTACGAATGTTGCTTTTCGGAGTGTAGTCTTTCGTTTCCCCTAGTTCCGTATTTTTGTTTTCTTCACTTGGTAACAACGAAAGTGCGGATTGCAGTGGTCATCGCTCATATTGTCTGGAAATTTCTGAGACCGTATGTGCATCTGTTTTTTCCTCTTCAGTTTGTTGCCAATCCGATTAAATGTTTTTTGAGTCTAGTCGAGGCCGTGTTCGGTTTTGCCTGGATACTAGTAAATTGTTGTTGAATTTTGTTATTCGTGGCCAGTCGATGAGAATATCATGTTGATGAAATTTTTAAATATTTAGGCCATGTGTTTGTTATTTTATATAAAGGGCTTCATAAATATATAATAATTTTTTTGATTTTGCTTTATGTAGAATTGAGAAATTAGTCAAATTGACTGGGTGCCCCGTTTCCAATATATGATCAATGGTGTAGCTTCGGGAAGCTGCATTGCACCCCTCCTGGCAGATGTATACATGTATCATCTTGAAAAAACGAGCCTAAAATGTATAATTGACATATGCACACTATACAAAATGTATGTAGATGATATATTGTTGTTTATCCAAGAAGCAGCAGACCCATCCGAAATCATCAAACAAGCAAATGGAGCCGATCCAGACATCAAATTCACTCTCGAGGTGGAGAAAGACAACAGTTTTCCCTTCCTTGGCATCAAACTCACTCGAGAAGAATATGGGGATTTGACACTGGCCATACATAGAAAATCCACAAAAGAAACTTAGTCAAAAACCTAGCAGACAAAATCAGGAAGATCTGCTCTGAACACAAGATCGAGGAAGAACGGGCCTACCTGAGGAAAATTTTTCTAACGAAAAACTACACAAAGAGATTCATTGGTGTCAACATCAGACCACGACACATTCGCACTAGAAAGGATAACGTCAAGCAGGTTTTCCTAAATTTACCATATAGAGGCGACGTACCAACCTCAATAATTGCACGGCGGCTAAATGGAATAACTAAGGAGAATTTTCCTCGTATTAAAGTTAATATCTCATTTAGCAAGCAGAAAATCATGAGGTTGCATGCCAGAGATCAATTGCCACTTCTCTCCAAATCATACATAGTCTACAAATTCTCATGTATGTGCGGTAGCACATATATTGGACGTACGAAGAAGCAATTGATAAACATAATCCAGCAGCATTTACCACAGAAGTTGATTAACAAAGTCTTGGCACATTCAGGAAAATCAGCAATTTCCGATCACATATTGGAAACGGGACAACCCAATCAATTTGACCAATTTCTCAATTTTACATAAAGAAAAATAAGAAAAATTATTATATATTTATGAAGCCTTTCATATAAAAAAATAAACAACTGGCCTAAATATTCAAAAGTTTCATCAAAATGATCTTCTAATCGACTGGTCATGAATAACAAAATTCAACAACAATTTACTAGTATCCAGGCAAGACCAAACACCCTTCGACTAGACACAAAAAATAATTTATCAGTTGTGCGACAAACTGAGGGGGAAAAACAATTGCACATACGGATAGATAAATTTTGAAACAAAATGAGCATTCAACACTCGCTGTTACCAAGTGGAGAAAATAAAATTGCGCAACAGTGGGAAACATAAGACTAAACTCGGAAAATAACTTTCGAACACGAAACAGACAAAAATGTGAACAGTTGGTTAACTCTCAAGCCATCAATACACGAATGACCAGATCTCAGACATCAATACAGCAAGAAAGACCTTTACATGCAACCAGGCACACACACAGACACATACGCATATACACATAGTAACCAGGCGCTTTGTAGAACATCGATGCTTGCATGATAGACGTCTGGAAGAGTGTTGCTCATAATAGCATATATTATAAAATAAAACAAATATCTACAAGGCGAACGTCCTTGTTAGACACTAGTACTGATAGTAAAGTCGGGTGATAATTGCTGATCTGCATTTTGAAATTGTTTTTTTTGTGCAAAATATTTCGCCTGCCGTTATTGGCAGCCTTCTTAATTTGGTCCATCCTCACCAGTTTTACAAAACAAACTAACGAAACAAGGAGCGATGCTTCCTCTGGCCATATCATTTATACTTCAGACTTGTCTTTCACTAGATAGTTGCGTGTCATGTTTGATTGCATTGCCTTAATTGTTCTTCTGTTCATCTAATTATGTGAGAGTAGATTGCTTAAATAACTATTCACCATTTGCATGCGTTAGACTAAATTTTTTGTTCACTCCATGTCAATTGACGTAATTGGGGTTGTTCTCGCATTTTCTAGTGAAGAGAATCCAATAAATTAGAAACACTCGTCATAACCATATGCCACTGCAAGGGATAAAATTAGAAATCCGAACGGCTCAGGCACGTGCTAAATTTCAATTTGAACAACTCAGATTGTAACCAAGATAGGCTTGTTTAATAACTGTGCTTATAATAATAAATTTTATTTGAAAATAAAAGCCATCTGGCCCAACAATTACTATGACAA
Source organism: Eudiplozoon nipponicum (assembly GCA_029291075.1). NCBI lineage: Eukaryota > Metazoa > Platyhelminthes > Monogenea > Mazocraeidea > Diplozoidae > Eudiplozoon > Eudiplozoon nipponicum. The sequence continues at coordinate 5,530 of JAQBSW010012532.1, forward strand.
GATACAATTCAAAAGTAGAGATATTAAATAACGAATGAAATAATGACTAGCAAAATTTTTAACTATAACGCTGGCGGAAATTATGAAAGAAACGTGCTTCCATCAACATTGTTTTAGATCAGCAAGTGCCAAATATTTGTTTTGGCTCGTTTTGCGGTGAAATCGATTTCAAATGACTAGGTAAGAATCAAATTGAATAAGGCATATGAAGATTCAGACTATCAATGCTGTGTGCAGGATTTGCTGCCTTCAGTTGCACGAATTTAATACTTTGTTAGAAGACGACGAAGGACCAGCTTCATACATAGACTTTCGGATTCTTCGTCGTAATTTTTGAGTTTCTGCAAGGTAGGATCGACTAGATTCAAGTTTGTGATGTTTCAAAATATAAGAGATATCTGTAGGATTCACTGCATTCAGTTGAACGAAATTTAATCTGTTCGAAAGCGAGCAAGAACCAGCATCAGATATTGATCGTCTGATTTCTTCGTCAAAATTTTCAAGTTTATGAACGTTAGCTGAAATAATATGAGAGGATTCAGAAGAGAAAATTAAGACAGAATAATTAATTATTGTAAGCAGCAGGCAGGAATAATAAATAGTTAGTATTGGAATTCCCATATATGATGTTTTGAGTCTTAGGTGAATTGTCTAATTTGGAGGCTAGGCAAGAAGTATCTTAATGCTCTGAGATTTGTTAAAAGCCTAGGGACAAAAAGAGTATTACGAGTGCAGAAGAAATCAGTTTCGCTTCCAATCAGTGTTTTTGCATACGAATTTTTAAAGGAAGTGTATGTGAACGTCCTTCTTAAACGCGTTCGGGGTAGAAGTTAATATTATGTAGGTAGTACGCTAAATATACCTGTGGCTATGAAAAAGAGATAGATTTTTTAAATATATTGGTAGTAGTGTTCGATTGAATTGAAAGAGTTGCTATTGCACGTGGCGTAGAGGTGTACCGGTGACCGAAATTTGACAGCAAAAGGTAAGTTGAGATTTAATGAATGAAAGAAATGACTCGTAATTGTCGGATAAGTCATAACGGAAAAAGATTCGCAAAGAACAGGCGCTCTAGATAGTTCTGAATAAGAGGGAAGACACACTTTAAAAATCAAAAAGAAACCTGTTTGATGGCATAAAAGGAGGCTAAAGTGAGAGGGCAATATAATTTCATAGCATACGAGAGGTGGGTTATAGGCTTTAAAAATTTGAGATGCCGAGTATGGCTATGTATCTTGAAGCAGATAAAACAGGCTCACTTAAGATGTGTGGAGAAATCTAATTTTTCAAAAAATAGATACCAAAGTGCGTTACCGAGAAAATTATCTGAATATCAAGGAAACCATTTTCGTTTGGGAGAGGATGTAACGAGTCAGAGCGAAGTTTTATCAAATGTGTCTTATCAGGATTTCATTTAAGAGAGATTTTACTGAGATGAGAATGCAATGAAGGTATTAGCTGAGTGATTAAATTTGAGAAAGGGTTGGGCGATACTAGATTACTAAATACCATTACCATGTCATCTGTATTATTGTGTAACACGCGACTCCGCGTTACAATCCAACAATGTTCAATTTTGGAAAAATTTTGTGCTATTTAAGGTCAAATAATCTAACTATGTTTTTACACAATATTTCTCTTAACTGTGATTTTAGAAACAATCTCTGTTAGTTTCAAGCAGTTTTAATTGAGATTTCTTGAACTGCAATTTCATTTGTAATTAATAGGGTTTTGTTTATTGAATATACACAACCGCGCGAAATACGCAGGGAACTTGTGGTGGATTATAGTGCCATAGTGGAATTACTCTTCTTCTTTGAATTATTCGCAGTTTATACAAGTGATTTACTGTTTTTATATAATTCTACCTATCAGAATTTCAGAGTACAATGGATTATTATAATTAAATCAGTTAAAACCATAGCAAACAGTGGATTAATTATTTGTAAAGTTTTTCCATCGAAGTTTTTCAAGATTTTAGTCTATTCATCATCAGTGACAACTTTTACCAGTGACTTTATTTATATCATCATATATTTGCAATCGGTTACATGTATACATCACAATTCAGACGTTTGTGAATGGTACATTATTTGTGTTGACAGAATATCGTTTTGCTGCCGTCTAGAGCATGGAAAATTTTGTTCAATTGTGACTTGTGTATAAGACATTCAACATTGTTAACAGTATTTCGTTCTGTTGCCGTCTAGAGCACGGACAATTTTGTTTAACTTTGACTTGTGTATAAGACATTCAATTGTGTTAACATTATTTCGTTTTGTTGCCGTCTAGAGCACGGTCAATTTGGACTAACTATAAATTTTCCATGCAACATTGTGTACAATACATATGTGATCATTCGAATTAGCCTTCTCACATCACCCATCGGGAAAAGGCCGGGGATTGATCATAAGCACGGATCTCAACAGCAGCTACCAGTTCTATGTAGGTAGATAGCAACCCCGCAAAATACCCCCTCAATTGAACAGCTTGAAAAGGTTATCCTCAATCAGCACCTGTGAGAGTGTTATGTTGAATAGAATAGGAGCAATAACTGAAGTCTGGGAGATTCCAGACCCGATAACGGCTGACCTTGAGTGACTATTTTAGACTTTACAGTTTTGTTACGATTTAAAAAGCAGAAATTGATAAGTTTAAATACGCTGTTGTAAGAATCATTGAACGATGAGGCGGATTCAATTGTCGCGAACGATATTGAATCGAAATCCGAGATCAGATTTTGCAACATTTTTATACTTACATGCAGATATATGTATAACTCTCCTTACCTTGATTTAGCGCATGGTCTCACCGTCATACACAAGACTACAAACATTGATGCTTCCAATGATTCAATCTTTACTTTTGATTAAGGAGTATGGGGCCTAGTGTAAAGAACTGTTTTAAAACGGTCCTTATATTGTATTTTATAGCTATTGATTTCAATTCCCTACTTAATATATAATCCGGTAATACCATGACCTTATGCTCTTCCATCCCATTATCCGCTATTATGCAATTCAGTTTAGGATTTAATTTTCTTACGAAATCTGTCATTGTTGCTTCTATTAAATAAAAAATATATCCATTAGCCTTGAAAATATCACTTAATCTACCTAATTCTAACTTCCTATGCTTATTATATGTTAATTTAAGGCTTCTTAATGCTAATGACATTAAATATCAATTATCATACGACACGGGTGATATGATTTGAAATTAAGAAGGATTCTCGAAAATGTATACCCCTTAAAAAATCTCTTTATAATTTCTGACTATTTCTTATTAACTTGACATCCAATAATGGTTATTCACCTGATGATTTCCTCTCAAGATAAAGCTGAATTTTGCAGATTATATTCAATAAATTTAATAAATTTACCATTTCATCATCACCATGGTTCCAGATCATTAATATGTCATCCAAGATCCGTGGGAACAATTTTGATTTGAGATAAGATTTATCCAAAAAATTATTTGCCACATTAAATTGGTTATTTTCTTATTTCACACTCTCTCCACATTTTCACAATTATATTTTGTTTAGGCTTTCAATTTATACATAAAGAGACATCTATTTGTAGACCATTCAGAAAAATATGGGAAAGAAACCGTTCTTGTTTCTGACAAAATTCCTTTTTATTTCTGCACATTGAAAGGGTACTATGAAAACAGTCAAAGTCGAATAATCTATCGCTTTGTATAACATCAACGCTTGGATGCTAATCGTGTCTAATAGTGTAGATCATAATGATTTATATTATAAAATAAAACAAATAAATAAAAGGCGGACATCTATGACGAACACCACTACTGACAGTAAGGTTGGGTTATATATATTTGTAGACCAAAACGGAGCTAGAATTGTACGTCTAGATAAGTCATTCAAAATTTAAAATTTAACGTCTAACTTGGAACTCTGTTGAGACAAGATATCATTTCTTATGCTGAAATTAAATAAATTTCTTTGCTATAACTGTTTTTGTCAAACTATAAATAACACACTGCATTCCCTTGTTTATTATAATGAGCACCAAATCCTGTTGATACAGCGCCTTGTGTGATGACAAACGATTTTTGCATATTTTAATAGTTAATTTCCAGCTGAGCATCAGAAGCTATAAATAGAGAGCCCAATTTACGTGTCGACAATTTTGATTTAGCTGCACTTTGAAGTACTGTCACCAAGGAAATTTGATATTGTAAGTGTACTACGTTGGTTATGGAAACGTTTGAATTAACTAAATAAACATACAGCGCGCCAGTCTACCGACGCAGCTTGGTTGATGGTTCGAAAAAGAAGAAAGTTATACTAATCATCGGATATTTTTTGTAATGTCTTTCAATTATTCACTCCTCATCGTACCTGTATAAATAAGAGACATTTGAGCAAACAAAAATCGTTGGGTGTCCATCAGCGAGCAGCGTATATATTTTAAACATAGGCTCATATAGATCTGTCCGTGTAAATGATATAGACCTCAGTTTATATATGTATGTAGATCTGAACATAGTTTAATTAGAGCAATAGTTCCTTAATTAAAAAGCCTGTTTGCATACCTTGGCTTAAATAAAATTTAAAAGCGTTGTTATGGTCTATCGTATTTCTTGCCTAACGATATTCGTTTTGTCTTGGAACTCGCACATATAAACACGTTATATTATAATTTCGTCCGTCGATACAGCGAGGCCCATTATACATTCGCTAAACTCTGAATGTAGTTCTAAAATTAGTATAGACTTTAATTAATTTCTAACGAGAATATAGTGAAATTGATTCCTCTGAAAAGTTATCTCGTAAATATTCTGTTTTATCCATCGATAGCCATTATCGTTTTGCGTAAAAATGGATTTCAAACACTCACAAAATATATTTTTTGTGTTCCTCGGGTACATTTTGATCAACCCTTCTAGTCATCTTCTTCACAATCCGCCTTTCTTTTGAACAAATATTTCCACCAAGTACTGACACAATGTGAAAATTGGAATAAGTTTATCTTGTTATTAATTGTAATTAGAATAGAATACCTTTATTTGGATTAAAACCACATATGATCCGTCAAATAGATAATAATATTGGAAATGTACAATATGTACAATAATAAATATGTGCAATTAGTCTCACATAGATAAGTTAATCTCGCTAGTTATGATATACGATATATCAACATCAGAAAATTCAGCAGTAATATCAATGCATACGTCACATCAATTTTGATACAATTATTACGATAAAGGAAAACTGATCTTTTTAATTAATTGCATTTGTACAATAATTTATCATGTAAATAGTTATAGATTCATCATTGAAATTTGCAGACCCGATAAAAGGAAAAATGAAGGTATATTTGGATTGTTACATTATGAAAAAATGAGAAATATGACTAGCAATTTATTATATGTATTGCTGACTAACATGATGATATTGTAACACGCGGCTCCGCTTTGCAATCCAACGATATTTAAGTTTGACAAATATAGTTCTCTTTAAGGTCATATAGGCTAATTCTGGTTTTACACAATATTTCTCGTAACTGTGATTTTAGCAACAATCTCTGTTAGTTTCAAGCAGTTTCAATTGACATTTCTTGAACTGCAAATGTAATTGTAATTAATAGGGTTTTGTTTAATAAATACACACCCCCACGCGCGATAGGCCGGTAACATTCAGTGGATTTATGTGACTTAACGCTCAAAGCCAGGATTTATATATTTTGTGTGATCAAACAATTCCTACATAACCACTTACAGTTCAATTGAGACTCTCTGGATTTATATTTTGTGTTTTTCTCAACCATTTATCCGAAACCCTACAGTTCTGTGGATTTATGGGATTTAACACTCAAAACCTAGCATACAGTGGATTACTGTGACAAAGCAAAACATTGATTTATATTTTGTGCTTATTGCGACTGCTTTTATACGATTTTTATCTTTGCTTTGCAACTTTGTATTCAATAAAACAATTACTTTTCAACTGAGCTTTCTCACATCACCCTTCGGGAAAGGGCCAGGGATTAATCATGAACGCGGATCGTGATAACAGCTACCAGGTATTAGGTAGGAGGTTATAACCTCACTAAATAGACAACTAGCCCGCAGAAGTTCTTATATTAACTACAAAACCTCCTACAATATAATTCATAAAATTTCAGTTTAATAATATAGGATGTGGAAATAAGAATCTCAAGGAGGTATGTTGCTCATCACAATTATCCTTAACTTTTATTCAACCACGAGAAAGTGTTATCATAATCCAAATTAAAAGGATATGCAGGATGGTAGATTTTTTCTAGTTCAGTACATAAAAATTTAAAAGACATCTTAGATGGAGGCGTTTCTCTATGCCCTTTTGGAAATTGATTGTAAATTTTGTAAATTTTCGAAAAAGAGAATAAATTCCCGCAACATTTCCCACCAAAGGAGGAGATATCGATAAATTTCCAGATCTAGTTCCAACTTCATGACTCTTCCTTATTGGATTCATATAGGCACCAGTCCACTGGTTCAAATGGAAAACTTTTATGCAATAGCACATCAATCGAAACCATAAAGTTTGGCACTGACTACTACCATTTCAATATGTCTATCATCAGGAGCTGAACATTGAATTGTTATGCCTAAATCTTTCATTTATTGCTGAAGTTTGATCTCAAAAACATCATTAATTACAGCATCATAAAAATATACAATTAAAATCTGATATATTACATATTTTTAAAGTTACCGTCTTTTTACTGTTTATTCACATTCCTGGTGTTATCAAATTCCTACTAAGGTCATACAAATCTTGTGTCACAATATTTTTGGAAATATTAATATATTTCGGATCAATCGGAAAGATTATTTTTAAATAATCAGAAAATTTGCAAACCCGACCGTTAAGGATCTTAGTTTCCAAATGCGCAAATATGTTGAGGCCCCAAAACTATTCGAGTCTGAAAGCCCCATAGATGCCAGATCGCTGGAAGTCCTAAAATTCACAGTAGAGTCTGATATGCTTATAAGGTTATTATCGTTACTTAAGTTCAAGTCCGCTATGTCCTGCACTAACCTACTTGTGTCCTCGAATTTAATATCGGTATCCATGAGCATAGGAGATAACAATTAAATCGACACTTACTCTTAGGAAATCGGAAAGTGAAAGTCGGAAGCTGTTTCGCACCGTAATTTATCTAGAGAGATGGAATACTTGAACCAAAGATACAAATAATTATACCTGTTCCTAGGCTCCTGTTCCTTTCTGTTTTATATTAGAACAAAAAGGCAATTGATGGAGCAATATATTTGAGGATGAAATAATCGTTCATTATGTAAAAATGTTAAAATTCAGCAGACCAAAATTACAATACCAGTCAAGGAGCGAGATACTCAAAAACTGAAAATAGCGCACAATTTTAAAATCAAGTATTTAAACAAAGAATGTTCTGGAAAATAAAAAGAAAAAATTCTTTTTAAATAATGTTCGTTACAATCAGCTATGGTGGTTTAAATTTATCAGTCAAGGTCATTTTACATAAGGCGGAGGGTTTAACATCCGCTACAAATACGATTTTAAATAAATCTTGCCCCACACTTTATCCTTGTGGAATTCCACTTATTACTTTTTGCGATTTTTATCTCAAATCATTTAATTGAATACTCATTCTTCAATTACATAAATAGTATCTGAATAATCCAAAAATATTACAATCAATATTCAATAAATCAATCGCCTTCAAAATAGCATCAAAAGATATAGAGTCAAACGATTTTGAGATATCTATAAATACAATTAATGCATCTAGCTTTTTCTCAACTGGTGTAATTACTTGTTAAAATTTATGACTTTGTAAAAGTATTTTGGTGGATATATTGGAGAATGAGGAGTGCGGATTTCGAACACAGTGAGAGTTAGGACTGAAAAATATTTTCATTCAAAGAAATTAATGAATTATATATATCTAAGCGACAAACGTAATTTAATTATTCTGTTTTTAGTGTTGTCTCCTTCCAATGTTGCTTAAAATGTACACAACCCCTCAACATTTACTTGATTATATAGGCATATATAGTTGTGATTAACATGAAGGCTAATCTTATGTTTGAGAACACAGACAGAATGGTACAAATAGTCGCAGGTATGAACTTGATAGATGTGGAAGGAAAAACTAGCACATCAGATTCCTATTGACCAACTTTGACAATTACAGTTTTGGCATCTATGGTATTATCATTTGTTAATAGGGCCAAAGCCTCTACTTGTTATAAGCATTTAAAATGTCTTAGAGAAATTAGGTTTTGAATAAGTATTTAAAAAGGTTAAATTTGCTTCATAGGCTTTTATTTGACTTATTTTAATATACTGTAAGCTACTTCCAAACATAAATATACTTTTAGAGGCCATTTATTCACTATTATAGTAGAGTTCCTGAGACCTCAGTCTTGGATATCCAACATATGCGGATTGGTCATCTAATTTAGAACAACTTAATTCCTCAGCATATTCTCGTAGGCTAAATTTCTTAGGTCCTTAAGCCAACTGCATTGTATGCTTGCAGTTATTACTGATATTTATTATGCTACAATAAGATGTATTAATACATATTTATTAGTGTAACATGAGGCTTTGCGTTACAACCCAACGAAGGTCAATTTTGACACATATAGCTCTCCTTTAGGTCAAATAGTCTAACAATATTTCTCATAACTGTGGTTTTAGCAATAATCTCTGTTAGTTTCAAGCAGTTAAGATTTTTTGAACTGCAAATTTAATTGTAATTAATTGGGTTTTGTTTAAGAAATATACACACCCGCGCGCAATACGCAAGTAACATGCGGTGGGTTTTTATACCTCTGTGTTCAAACAATGAATTTAAGGACTTTTTGTGCATTAACCACATCCTACACAACTACTAACAGTTCAGTCATGTTTATAACCATCCAAACTTGAGGTGTTTCTTAATCTAATGTCCAAAACGCCATAGTTCAATGCATTAATATAATTTAAATGTCATTCATCATGTACCAAATTTTGACGATGTTCTAAAGCAACATGAAGAAGTTTTCAAACCTATCTGCTTTATTATTATAATCAAGGTGGCGGTCTTGATATAAACACCTGACCCATTAATTACTTACATATTTCAGTATAAACTAAGAATTGTATTGGATAGAAAAGGCAATTCATCCAGTAGACCGGTTTCGTCCTTATTGGGAACTCATCATGTACTGGCCCGAATTTGCCGCGGACAGGACTTGAACCTGGGCACGTCTGCTTCGGAATCTGGTGCTCTAACCACTGAGCCATCCTGCGGCAGGATGGCCATCTCCTTTATGCCCGATCTCAAGAGGAAGCGTGCCATCATAGCTCATCGTATCATCTTATCGAAACCACTTCCGCATCCTCCAAGAGCACGTCTATTGGCACCACACAAACATAAGGCCGCCGAGCAAGAATTTGCCATGTTACGTCAACAAGGCATCTTTACACGATTCAGCTCACCATTTGCGTCGCCTGTGGTAGTAGTACCAAAGAGTGAACCTGCAACATTCAGGGTGTGAGGGGATTATCGTATTCTCAATTCTTGCACAAATTCTGATTCGTACATCCTGCCAAATCCAGCTGACCTACTCAGATCAGCTATCGTTCATACTGTGTGCTCAAAACTCGACTTAGTGAAAGCCTACTATCAAGTACCGATGGACAAAGACTCCGTATCATATACCGCACTGAGTTTCACCGGAGGTGGCACTCATGAATATCATTATATGCCTTTCGGTCTAAAGAATGCTTCTCAAACATTTCAACGCGTAATGGACGAAAGACTAGATGGTCTACCATTTGTAATTCCATACTTGGACGACATCCTGTTATTCTCCAACTCAATGTTTGAATATATTCGGAATATTGACATTCTACTCACACGTCTAACAGATACTGGCCTCCGACTTCATGGCACCAAATGTGTCTCTGCACAAAATTCAATTGAATTCCTCGGTCATGAAATTTCCGAGAAAGGCATGACACCTATACCTGCTAAGGTTCGTGCTATTCAAGATCTACAGCGTCCAATCACTGTTCGAGCGTTACGACCATTCTTGGGTAAGATGAACTACTATTTTCGATTCGTACCCTGCCTTGCCAAGATTCAGGCACCTCTTCACAAATATCTCGTGCCAGAAAGCCGTTTTGTCGAGAAATCAGAACTGATTCAGCTCAACATGGACGGCATTCAGGCTTAAGAGGATGCCAGAAGTGCCTTATGCAAAGCGACCAAGCTACATTCTCCTGATTGGTGTGAACCTTTTGAATTGATTACTGACGCACCCGACGTTGCCATAGGCACAGTACTTCAACAGTCCATGATTGGCATACACCGACCCGTCGCGTTCTACTCGCAAAAATATCAACTTTGCGAGACGCGATATGATACCTACCTACCTATCAATGCGTACGAGACCTCGAGAGCCGATCAAATGTAGCACCGCTGAAATGTTATTTGGCAAATGTCCACAGCTGCCTAGCGAACTAGTCCGATTACGCTCTGAAATTGCAATAACGATGAACGATTCGGCAGTTCTGATTCCAATCGCAGTTATCTACAGTATAACGCTCAGAATCTGTCCTACACGTCAGCAACATGGTCCAATATATAAACGCAAAGATTTTGATAGCTGCAAATGTTTCTTCGTCAACAACGACATGGATAACAGGATTCTAGCCAAACCGAAGCGCGGTCCTTATCGTGTGTTAGATCGACGTCAGAATTACATTATTTTGGAGATCAATGGCAAAGCTGAAGCTGTCTCTAAACACAGATTATCCCCGGCCGACGTTGATCCAAATGACCCGCTGTTCCCTGATGTTGACCTATCAGGCGACGAAGAAACATTGATTCCACCTCCAGACAGTTTTGTTCACCACGGACTGACGCACGACATCTCACCAACAACCGAGCCAACTGAGGCCGTCACAAAGCCGCGAGATATAGATGAACCAGAGTCAGTGACGACAGAGCCA
>JAQBSW010012533.1:0-16528 GCA_029291075.1 Eudiplozoon nipponicum
TTTTTCTTTGTCATAGACCAGATCAAAGAATGGGAAACAAATTTATCATATACCAATCTCTATCCGAATGATATTTAAAATTTTTGAATTTGATCTAGAAGGCTCATTCGCCCGCCAAACACGGGATAAGTTCCTAAATCATACTTTGCTTTAAGTGATTTTCTATCAAAATAGGTTCAATGCTTCTTGTTTCGACGATTTTGATTACAATCTTTTCCAGACCATAAAGTCGCATCGTTTATGAAGCTGAAACGTCTTTCAAAAGTAGGGTACATTTCACTCACATTATCAAAATTAACAGAGAACGATACAGCTGTAGGGTAAGTTATATAAAAGCAACTACTGCAAATACATAAAATTCTTACCATGGTGGGACATACCAACGACTAATTCCAAGGAAGTTTTAAAATGAAATAGCATTACGGCATAACTGATTATTGATTGGTATTTTTTCAGCTATTTACAACATTTCAATCAATATTTGTACCGAGGCCAGGTTTTTCTCACAAATGTGGCGCGTTGAATTATTCGGCAAATTGGTCCCTTTTTAAGGGATATTAGGATTATCTAAGTGCATCTTGCAATCCGGAAAATACTGTATGCAACAAATTATGCATTGCATCTTATGTATACTTTGTTGCATATCTAGTAACAAATTTATGCGAATAGAACCAGAAAAATAGGCCAAAATCAGCTTGAATATAAGGTACAATCTCGTGAACACAAGAGCTTCGCACTATGCCCCATACCATTAATATTTTACTGTTTGTCAGTACATTCTCTTATACGCATACGCATTGAAGAATAATTAGAAACACCATCATAATGTATTTAACAGTGCGATTTCTTACTTGATTCATGATGCAAAATTAGTAATAAAACTGTACGGGGTGCAATTTTCGAGATGAACGAAATTTCACCAGAATTTTGAACAACCAGACTTATTTTAAAATTCTTTAAATCCAGTTTTTGAGCTTGTAGTAAACACCAATACAATTGTTTTTAGCCAATCGTCGAACAACATTGCAAAACTAACTTCAATCACACTTACTATGTTTTGTAGAGCTATGTTGTTCGACGACTGGTTAAATACAATGGGATTTGTGTTTACTTCAAGCTCGCAAACCTACCAATTCAGCAAGCAGTATTGATATATCTAATGCTATATATAGGCAAATTTCTTTGGTAAAAGAAACATAATTTTACTAATAAATGATCAAAATTCCTTATATAGTTACACCAAAATAATACTATTTTTTGATTTTCTCAAAACCGTGAATGTAACATTAATCTATCTACAAGTTTTAGAAATAGTCCATAATATGAGAGCATTGTCTGCATATTTAATATTAGTTCATTTATTTTTGAATTTATTAATTTGTGGAATGGGGGAGAGGGGAGGGAGTGTAAATAGATGTCCACAGTATTTCGCAACTACCATTGGTAATTTATCATTTAAACTCATTTACATTTACTTGTTTTATCGACTCCATCATGATTCGAATTGAGAACCAGTTTATGTGAGCAATGATATGTAGAGGAAAATTCTGGAAAAGGTTCGCAATTATATACACATTTGCGAATAGATTATTAATTAATTATTTGCAAATAATTTTGAAAAAATAATTCTTTACCGTTTGATATTTTGTATTGAACAAACCTTTGTTTTACAATTTATCTTGAATTATTATCAAAATAATTGAAACAAAATTGCGAAGTATTAGAAAACACAATGTTAAATTCAGTCTTCTAAAATAAACTTTCATGGTCGCTTATTTTTTCTTGGAAAAAAACCTACCTTATATTTTACAGTTATGATAGTTAAATGGCCTATTATGCATTATTTGATATGTTTAGCAACAAAATGTATTATTATTGATTTCTAAACAAAAACTATTCGTTTCCGATTTACATTATCACTAGATGTTTTACCTAAAATTTATTTGTTATTGTTACTCTTATTATTACTATTCCCTTATATATTTTTGAATAAAACTTTCTAATAACGCCTATCAACTTATCAATGGTCAAAAAGGGATTTAATGTCTTAAGTTGAAAAACATATAATTATTTTGATATAAGTTGTAAAGTTTAAAAATGAAAAATATATAACTGATAATAGGTAACAATATTTTAAGTCACAGTCCGTTTTTAAGCCCGATCTGCTTATGAGATTGTTAATGAAGAGGATGGAATCATAAACACAAAAGAAGGTCAATGCTTAGTATAACTTAAATTTCCTCAATTACAAAACTTCGGTCTTTCCAACTTGCATCATTCTAAGCAGACGTGTAAATTTAGTTTTATGAGCAAAAGTGATGATAAAAATTTCGGACAATACAATAATATCTTTAAAGCATATGTAAACACTCCGGCTGTAATTCGATGTCATGCGACATTACAAGAAGAAAACAATACATGCTTTGTCTGAGAACAGTTACAGTAGGTGACCCTTAACAGGGCCTAAAAAGCGTTCAACGACAAATGCCATGAAAGTTAAGTATTGTTGTAGAGTCGAAAAGTACATCTAGACACATGCTGTATGATACGGCTGGCTGAATGGTGTTCATTCGTGAGGATGCACCGGGATAAGTAGAGTTGTCGAAACTCAGTAGGTGAGTTGCTATTCGAAGTCCAAGAATTGTATTTTTTGATGATCTGCGGCACCATCGTGATGGCTGGCACACGTAGAATTCCGATTTATAGATAGTCGATTACGTATGGCTAGTTGTGCAGCAACAAGAAGATTGGCGTGAATATAGTCTAAGCGACGAGCTGACACAGCATGGTAAACACAAGTCCAGAAGTCTGCGTAGACAGACAGTCAAGTAGAGAGAGCGACTGCAATAACCCGTAGCGAGCAGAGCAGAAGGGCCAAGTGCGTGGCGTGGAAATTTCATCGTGCTTATATACATGTGCAGTGGCAAAGTCGTACGCCATTGGTCAAATGCAAATTTGCTTGTTTTAATTTTTACAGCGTATTGAAATTTGAATTTCATTCTGGCCACCTGCCACCGAATTAATCTGAGCCGTTACACATTAAAACGATTAATTAAAACGAGAATAAAATATTCTACTTGTTGATAATTTTATGAAGTACTGATTTATAGCAGCTTGGCTAAGAAATGTTACACCTGGAATCCAAGCGGGTGTTTCCTTTTGGAACCATACGATTTCAGATCGAAATAATAAGACATAAAATTCGTATGGTCAACGAAGATTGATTAATTAATGTAACCTAAAATACTGCCATTTCATATTTTTCTGTAGTAACATGTTTAGTTATAAATCAAAATAAAACCTTTCCTTTTAAAAGTATATTAAAACACTACGCTGTGTATGGAGATTGTTTACTCTGTAAAAAGAATCTTCTCAGTTTCGGACCGATTTCAGCCAGTTTTCTTTATTTTGCGCACATAACTGCGGCAGATAAAATAAGGAAAATTAAAACTTTTATTCTTCATAACTGCGCAATATTCGATTTTTTGAGTATAGTAAATTTTTTTCCTAAATTTGTTCACATCGCCATTTGCATTATTTTTCGCGCAATTGTAACCTACGCATAGTCGAAAGCATAGATTTAGCCATGACGAAAAAGATTCATTGTTATCGCTTATGCTATCCCCATTATAAACGGTCATTTGCTGGCTAAATGTATAGTTTGCGGATAAAACACTAGAACTGGAACATGGAATTTTTGGAATGAAACTTTTTTTTCTCTGAAAAAGAAAATATAAAATGGATTGCAGATAGCCTGCTTGGTTAATTTGAAGCTACTGAAAGCATCTTGAATGTTGGGCTTATTCCAAGCAAATAATTAAAAAAAGGTTTTAAGATATTTAGATTCATTTAAATATTTAGTAGGTAAAACTAGGAAAAATATTGTTAATATACCTAGCTCAGGGCTATAAAATGACCTCTCGTGATTTTTCCCCGTTATTCGTGTCATTGTGAAAAAGATCAACGGAAGAATTTATCAGGCAAAAGAAGTACATTTATGATGACGCCAATTATTTAATAAACGAAAAACAGCCAGAAAGTTGCGCAAATTACGTGTTAGGTGTTGCTCACATAGTAACAAGTTGGATTCAAATAGAACTAGAGGGATAATCCAAATTTAGCTTGAAAAAAAAGGTATAATCTCGTAAAGTCATGTTTCATGCATACTGTCAATTTATTAGTATCAGTCGGTACTAAATTCTATGCCAACTATTTATTTGGCCACGAAATGTGAGACTGGCTGGACAGTTCAATATCTCATTCGAATGTTTACTCAAGCAGTAATTGATTCAACTTCATATGAATTCTACTATAATGCCAACTAACTACATTTCTAATATATACCGAGTCTGAAAAGGGTATCATCCACTCATGTTTTTTGAGTCAGTACCTGTTAACAACAGTGTAATTGCCGAGTAGGTACATGGTACCACAAATTCTTTTACCGAATCGGTACATTGTAACAACAAAATGAATATAAGCATATAGATAAATTTCACTAAAATGTTGGATTATAGCAACTTCTAAACACCTGCTACTCCAGAAAATCCAGAGATTTTGGCCATAATCATTATTATTTATCACATTTTGCAGTAAAAATAAAGCTATCATGCTGAGTTTGGTAAATCCTTCTATTCTTAATTAAATTAATTTGTTACAAGATGCGCAATACCTCATAAAACTTTGCTTCAGTATTAGTTTTCTGCGACAACTAATATGTAGATAGTGTAGCGCAATTTTGAATTCTCTTAAGATGGTAAATAGGACATAACAACTAAAAAATAGATTAAATGCACATACGTGGTAAATTTGATCTAGCATGAAAAGAAGTCTGAACTAGGAACAGAAACATCGGAAGCCAATTTTTTTGCTTATGCACAAATATATGAAAAAATGTTCTTCGAAGGAACACGCAAAGAATTCCATTTGGAATCAAGCATACCATTCAAAGACTCACAAACTATACAGGTTAAAATTAGACATTCAAATTTATTTTCGTCTGCTCAATTTATGATATCCGTTATTATCGTGGATAGATGGATATTTTAATTCAATTACAAAAAAGATACAAATTTAACCGATGGCTTAGACATTCTAAAATTCAAAGCATTTCTTAGTTTTAGCAGAGAAAGGGTTATATATAGAAAGAAAGGTTTTTTCAAGATTTTGTCACAGTGTAAAATAAAGTACTTTAGAAGATAAGCCAGAGATCAATTTATCTTTTATTTGATCTCGTCAACACTCATTTGAAATGTTCCATGATCGTGACTTGAAACTGTAATATATTGGCCTCAGGGTCTTACGCTCACATATTGCGCCAACACTGCAACTTAATACACGGATTTTTAAGCTATATTAAGTTTATTATTTTGCCGCTTTACAAAATATTTTTTCGCATCCTTTGCGGCATAAAGTTATACTTAGCCACCCATGACATTTGTTTACAGTACGGGCACAATGCCCTTGGGAATTTGCTAGTAAATTCGAATTTATTATCAAGAAGATTTGATTACATATATATATATATATATAGATATATATATATATATATATATTGTTTGTATAGTCAAAACATCGCATAGAAGTAGCTAAAGGCGAATCATTATGTTGGATGGTATCGTATTTATCTGTAACTCGCCAGAAATTTCTGTGATTTGAGCTCAATTCAAAGTATATACATTTCTGTGGTGACTTAGCTCTCTCTATATATATATATATATATATATATATATATATATATATATATATTTATATATACATCTATATATATAATTCCATTGCCTTAGAATATTACACAGTATATTTCTAAGTAGGAGATTAATAATGTATTTTCTTCCTATATTACAAATATACTGTATAATATATATATATATATATATATATATATATATATTCAGCGATATTAAGTAAATTAATTATTTCAACATATGATTATTTAATACATTGTGCATTAAAATAATATAAATTAAAATTTGTGATACATTATATTATCTATTGAATAAATATTTTTATAAGTAGTGCCTTCGTTGTTTATAGCATAATTTTATAAGACACTAAACAATCAAATTCGCATATATATATATATATATATATATACATATATATATATATATATATATACTCTCTTATATATAGGCAAAAAAGTATATATGGTAACATAATGTTGTGAAAGTTTTTGGCATGAAGTTAATATATAGTCAAACTACGAAAAGCAACATTAATAACATTCTTAATACTAGTATAAATATTCAAAGTAACTAGCACCAAAAAACAAAAATCCCATGACAAGCTAAAGGAAAATTTTACATCTGGGTCCATTAAATTTCAAAATAATGCAGCGTCATCATTACACATTTTAATGAGAACACAAGGAAAAAATAAGTACCCTACTACTCATGTGGATACATACACCCATTCATTTGTGCATGATACATATATATATATATATATATATATATATATATATATATATATATATATATATATATGTACATTTACCTTCGAAATATTGCACAGTATATTTCATATTGGGATGAAAATAAACATTATTAACAAAGTGGATAATGAAACGATATTGGTTAAGCGGGCGATGATAACATTTTTTATAAGCAAGGTTGTGAGCTTGATATAAGTCCGGACCCGTTAAGTACATTCAGTTTGTCTCGCCTGTACGTGATGAGTTCCCAATAAAGTGCGAAACCGGCCTAGAGGTTGAAGATTGCCTTTTCTACCCGCTATACGAATTCTCTGTTTATCCTGACAGATGAATGTACTTAATAGCTCAGGTGTTTCTATCCAAGTTTGAAACCTTGATTATAAATAAGTAGCTCATCAGCCGCGCAACCAATGCTGCGTTTAATTATAAAAATGTGCACATTGTGGCGCTGTTACGTGTACCGCATGTTATTTTACCGGTTGTAGTCCTTCGTTTCCCCTTGTTCCCGTAATCTATTTTGCTCACTTGGTATCGGCGCAGGTGCGGATCTCAGTGTTGTATACACATATTGTTTCGAAATTTCTGTCTCCGTATGTGCAGCTGTTTTTTTCCTGTTGAAAATCGGATCGAATGTTTGTTGAGTCTGGTTGAGAGGATGTTTTGGTCTTGCCTGGATCTTAGAGATATATATATATATATATATATATATATATATATCGAAATATGCGATCCCATTTAAACGCAAATGTTGTGGTTTTGAACACTTCTAGCTTGTAGCTTACTAATTGCTCTGAACAGATACGCTTTTTTAATATCGATAAATTCTGTGTCACAATTTATGCTAAAAAGTTGAGACTGCCCCGTAATATTTAATGTGCATTTCTCTTCAAGTCTGTTTTTGTCACATTTTTCGCTTTACATTACGGCTCTTCTGCCTCAAAAACAATACTGAAAGACCATACGGTAGGTTTTGTCGAGTGTTTTAATCTCACTAACGGAATGGGGATGCTAAACGGTATTAAAAACCCCAAACAGTTAAATTATCTTTTCATTTTCGTCAATAAGTATTTTAACAAAATATAAATATTGTTAAGCGTAGTTTTAGGCAGTATATTTAATTAAAAGTTAAAGTTTTCATGTTTTTCGGCGGAACTTGAAGCAATTACCATTAGCTTCCCAGGTGTTGCTTCAACAATTTGCGTGGAATGATGATTGCTGAACTATTACTGAAAATGCATTGAACAATTTATGCAAGGCAAAATTTAGAAAAGAATTCAAAATTAACGCAATTAAGCGCAGTTTTAACATAGCCAGAAATCGATTGACTTTTCAAATAATCTATTTGTAGGAAGAGCTACCACGTCGCAAGATTTGATTTAAATATTATTCTCGTTGTGTGATTTAACCTTGTAAACCAAATTCAGGGAATCGTGAACAGAATTATTTGACACATCATTTTTTATATGTTGCAGTATTATTGAAGACCACCTGCCAGAATTTGTGCACAGCAGCGTTGTTCAATCACATAAGTAGTCCTAGTTACGACAAGCGGAACACGCTGGCTGCGTGTAAGCTAATTATGCCAAATATGAGAGCAGCTGGTCACCTTGTTTTCAATTTTTGTAGCACGCGCTGTTGAATACGAGGTAGACTTTGATCATTCGCATGGTTTCAAATTCTATTCGACATAAATGATGTTGCTTATTTTACTAGCATAGTTAATTTCGTTCTGGAGAATGCTTATATGGGGCAGTAATTTTTACCTGCTTCACGATGATGTTATTTAATAAAACAATAATTGACTTCGCTGAGGTGGTGGTGAGTTGTGACAATTCTTTAAATCAAGTTTGCGAGCTTGAAGTAAACACCAATCCCATTGTATTTAACCAGTCTCGAACAACATAACAAAACTACCGCCAGCCGCAACGCACTGACGCGTTTCGACCTTCCATGATCATCATCAGAGTACGACGGCAAACTGACTATCGAGGATCAAACCGCATTGAATATATATGGAAATCAAATTTAGATATACGGCTCTAACCTCTAACAGTCTCGCATAAATTGGACTTGACGGAAATGGCGAGCTGATTTCCACACCATATGTCTATAGCGGTTTTGATCCTCTGCTTTTCGAGTCGGTGCCGTCATAATACTGATGATCATCAGACGAATGTCGAAAACTGCGTCAACTCTCTGCGACTTTGCGGTTGATCCCCGTATGTTGTTTGACGAATGGTTAAGTAAAATCAGATTGGTGTTGTACTAAGGCTTCACCAACTTGTTCAGACAAACGTTATATAATTGTTCTTTTTAATTCTAAAATGTTATTTACGTTCTCAAGAATTTCGAATACTCAACTGGTGAAACTGTGGTGATTCAGCAGGCGTTGATCTGTACACAATGGAGGCCAATCCGGGTTCTATTCTGCTTTACGTTGAATTTCAACAAATCAAGGCGACATTGGTTAATGATGCCGGAGGCAGCTAAGGCTTTGGCGTTGACGTATCTTTAGTGAAAGAAAAAATCAGATTTCAGTCAGTTTATCGACCCTGGCAAATAGGATGAGATCCAGTCAATAGTTTGTGGCATTTGGACTTGAATTTCCAGAATGTTGTGTGGCCTCGAGCGCATTGTTGCCGAATTGAAGCCTATTACCTAATTCATAAGGAAACTAATAGCACCTGTCCGAGTTTTGCGTTGATTTAAACGAACACTATCGGTTGAATTGCCTTTTCTACACTATACAATTCTTAGTTTATACTGACATATGTAAGTAATTAATGGGTCAGGTGTTTATATCAAGACCGCAACCTTGATTATAATAATTGTTATCACCACCCGCGCAACCAATGTTCGTTTAATTATATAAATGTTCATTTCAATACCACTTCCCCATGTAGTGTGGTGTCTGTTCAGTAATGACAGATTGGGGATGGTTAGTTGGAACTTTGGGTCTAAATGGATGCCATATGAGCTCCACCTAAAGGAAAAATAGACTAACCAAGTTACATTAGTTAGTATATAACTGAAAATTGTGTGCAGTGTAGTGTGCGGCAGGATGGCTCAGTGGTTAGAGCACCAGATTCCGAAGCAGACGTGCCCAGGTTCGAGTCCTGTCCGCGGCAAATTCTGGCCAGTACTTGATGAGTTCCCAATAAGGACGAAACCGGTCTACTGGATGAATTGCCTTTACTACACTGTACAATTCTTAGTTTATACTGACATTTTGTAAGTAATTAATGGGGTCAGGTGTTTATATCAAGGCCCCGCGGAAAGCCTGGATTATAATAAATTGCGTTGATTTGTTATTTTTTTGAAAAGAATTTTGTATTGAAGTCCCTAAATACTTTTTGACAGAACGCTGACTTGTTTTTATAAGTCTTCTTTATCGAGGTCTGAGCAGTCGTTTTAGCCGGGAGAGTAGAAAGCATGGGTCTACAAGTAAAAGAGGGACAGACTATGTTCACGCGTTAGCTATGGGATGAAGGAGGCAACTTTTAGCGGTTGAACGTTGCGTTGCTTACTACTGACATGTGCAATTCGGCTTTTAGTAGGAGATAAAGCGGTTTATACTCATCATCTTGTAGACCCTCTGGTGAAGCCTTTGTTTATTATATTTGGCAAGTGTCTGTTACTTGTTCTTTGATTTATCTAAAGCTTATTCCATGCGATAAAAATAGTTTCTGTCGATATTATATATAGTTAACTATTTGTTGAACAACATTAACACATTCGGATTTTTCGAAAGTAATGTGATGAGCTTACGCGTTGTCGAAAAATATCTGTGGCAGCAATTCCATATATGCTCCCCAAGTGGAATTCCGAATATAGACGATTAACAGAACCTATTAGGAGGCTACCGATGTGCGTGTGGAGAGCGCGTCTTGATACTGAGATTCGACACTGCGGCAATTCTGCTGTCTGAAGCTGTTTGGTCACGGGGCGTCTGATTGCAATTACAGTCTTCGCTAACTTCATTGGCGGTCTAGTAATTGCATTAATCTGATAGTTGTGTTGCACAGGCTGTGGACTCTCCTTGGATATTAGCCGATTTTAATGCATTTCCAGACAAAAAACGCTAAATTCCTACGGGCCTACGCCGAATGTGTTATTGACAAACTTTTTTTTATTGATCCGTCTACTGGCAATTGCGGTACTTAATGTGCTTTATGTCATGTTTCCTAGTTAGCTCAGATTTTCACGTGTATGTTTTTATAGAAATTAAGAAAAACTCGGAATATTTTTTTCATTCAAATATATGTGCAATATAGAAAGTTAAGAATATAGTCGAACAATATATGTTTCTGTCTTCTCTATCAATACATGCAAATTTGAACTTTTAACATTTTGTGGATTTAAAATCATATGCGCATTTATGTCCGATTTATAAAATATTGCATTATTATATGCCTTTTAAATTGCACTCTTGTGATCAAATAGCGTTGAGGAGTTCCATATATATATCTCTCTCTGAACTTATTTTGAAGGTAAATCAAAGCCAGAGTAAAACTTGAAAGAAATTTTAAATTCTTAAGATTTTCCAACAAACAAAACTGGACCCAAGACTTCTTTCTAGAACTTCATTTACACAATTGTATATGGAAAAGAATACCCAATACGTTCTGGTAGTGACTTAAATCAATGCTTTTAGAATTTAAAAAAGTTAAATCTAATCATATAATTTCTTAATGCTGCTAAACTGATTCTAAGAAACTTTTCAATATTTGTTTGGATGAAAGCTTAACTAAACTCAGTCCGAGCTTTGTGGTTTACGAATAATTATTTAGAAGCGGACGATGCAACTTTTATCCGTGTTTTATTGACCTAGTAAATTACATACCTGAGATTAAATTTTAGAAGAAATTCTCAAATGTTTAATAATGGAAATATAGAGCTAGTAGCGGCAATACATTGTGGTGTAGATTGCTTAATATAAACTGTTGATAGAAAGAGGGTATATCATCTATTCATTCACATTCGGACACTTTCGTGCTTTCTGGCGACTCATTAGTAGGAGCCGGTATTACGCCCTTTAACCACTATATATTTGGATGAGGAATGTGGGATAATAGACCGGTTGCCGAGTCGATACATGGTATCAACATGATGGATATCAATTTATGCTTTAGTTCACCGAAATTGAGAACTACAACTATTTCTGAACACCTATTAATCCATTAAATCCATACATTCTGGCCTTGATCGATATCAGTTATCACATTTTGCGATAAGCATCGCATCATTCAATTCAATATATAACAGTTAAATACTGTTACTTGCGGAGAACTAGTATATATATATGCAAGTATGTATTGGGTGTTGCGAACCTAATAACAAATTATTTAACTTGTGACCAGAAGGATAAACCAAAGGCAGCATAAGCGGAAAGTAGAATCTCATATATACATTCGATTCGTGCTTAATGGCGACTCATCGGTAGGAGCCGGTATTTCGTCCTTTAACCACTATATATTTGTGTGAGGAATGTGGGATAATAGGACGGTAAAATCTCCTAGATACGAATGTAAATGAGATTATACTTTCTGTTCATGCTGTCTTTTGTTTATCCTTCTGGTCACAAATGAACTAATTTGTTACTAGGTTCGCAACACCTAATGCATACTTGCATATATATTAGTTCTCCGCAACAAACAGTATTTAATAATCATACGCTTTATTCAAAGAGAAGAGCCTGGCTCACACAAGCTAATTCTTTATTCAAAATGGTGTAAATGTTCACGCATTTAATGAACTCTGATTAATTTAACAAAACCCCAAATAGATTCAAGGAAAGATGAAGCGGAGTTAATTATGTAACGTTTGCCGGCTTGAAATGTAAAACCAACGAATTTAATATTACAAGTTGCACAAAATATAAATATTTTTCTGGCATACTGTCGCCTTTTGACCTCTTTTGTTTATATTCATAACCTATTGGGTAATTGACTATCGTGGATCAAATATATATATATATATATATATATATATATATAGACGAAGTAAGAAGCAGATATGTGACACTTACCTCTTATAGCCTCGCAAACATTTTACTTGACTGGAATGCTTTAGCTTCAATAGAAAAATTAATTAAAAATATACCATTTCTATGAGCACGCAAATCAATTATCAATCTATAATAGCCATATTACATTTTTTGGTTCGTTCCTTATTGAGCTGAAAGTTTCACTTAGCTACTATTTACGAGCGTCATTTATTTCGGTTTACATTCGAACGTTTCCTTAACCGTTTCTTACTGCGTGATTTGGTGGATAATTTAGGGTTTAATTGAAGTGACTAGCATATTATAGAGCTCATTTGCCATTGTAATATACTGAGCAAATTTGCTTTACGTTGAAAAGCTTTGATTATTGATTGGGACCGGCCAATGATAAAGTGGCAATCAGCAACAAATTTTGCTTAACTGATTTCAAACGTTACACTTTACTTACGCCGTTTTTAACAGGTTGCGTCTAATTTTATTAAAAATGTATTAATCAGGGAGAATTTAAAAAAAGAATTTAGTGGCGTATTTTTTGAATTATGTTTACGAGCTTGATATTAACAACAATACCATTTTGTGGGGAAATTCGACCAGCCGCACAACTGTAGCAAAACTACCGTCAGTCCTCAAGTTCTGACGTGTTTCCAACCATTCCATGACTATCATCAGAGCACGACGGTATAGTGACCAGCACGAAGACTGACGGTAGATTTGCTGTGGTCAAAATAGAGATGGTATTGTTACTTATTTCAACCTGGAAAACGTTATTTAAATAATTTTGCTATCACAACCCGCGCCAACCAATTTTTTGTTTAACCTGCACATAACCTATACATTTGGAGAAAAGAAAACTTCAGAAAGGTTCATGTTCGTGACTGCATAGAAATTTTGTAGCCGACATTTGCATTCAAGCACAAGGAATGTGAGACTACTGGAGAAGTAATTGTGGCATATATAAAAATTTGATTTTCATATTAATGCATTTCGATTTGATACATGTAAGTAAATTTTTTACGTCGGGTTCTAATGATTTTCATAGTAGTTCGAAACTGGTAAGTACTTATGAATAACGGACGTTTTGTTATGTTTTGCGACTGTCTAAATAAATTTGAATTGTTGTTTATATCAAGCTTATCAGCTGAATTTAAGTAATTGGTATAAAGAATGGCGCATGTAATTATTGTTTAATTTTTGTGGAGTATGTTTTTCAGCAACGATTAACGAGTTTACTTGATTAAAAATTTTGCCATGGAAGCTGTTTCTTTTGCTCCATTTGTTACCGCCAAACGTTTTCAAAATTCTAAAATATATTTATCGTCAATACATTCACGTTACTGTGCTGCAGATTATCTCGTGTTATGCTAGGTTTGTCGCGACGTATGTTACCTTTTGATCGTATAAATGAATGACTATGGGAGTCAAACGTGTCGTCAGCGATTATCCAAAAAGTGTCTTTCAATTTGATATTGACTATAACTATAAAACGACAGAATGCCGAATGAAAGTCATGCTACACAATTGTTTAATTATCTGACATATAACTTTGTTATGGTAGAAAGTCTCTGTTTGCTTAATTTATTTAATAACAAGGACCTGTCTCTTAATGTTGGATATTCAAAGCTATGTGCTGCGGAGGACTTCGTTTTTGATTATCTATGATGGTTTTCGTATCTTTCACTCATTTTTTTGCTTTAATTTTTGTCCTATTTATTCGGATAATGACGCTTCATTCAAACAAAAGGCTACATTTCAATTATGTTACGAACAACTAGTCAATAATTTAAAATTTTTTATATTTAGATTCAGGTAACGCAATCTTTAAAAATGCCTTTAGTAGTTGTACCTTCTATCTATTGGGCAAATAATAGATGGATTAATTGCAGAAAGATGTTCGTTATGCAAAGGTAAACAGATATTTCTATTTTAATGCCAAACTAAGGTAATGGAGGAATTTCTAAGCGAAAGCATTTCACTTAAGCCGAGATGTATACTGCTTGCTTTAGAAGTTTTCGGTGTGATGGTGAAATCTTAATAATTAACGACGTAAAAATATTTCCATGCGAACAAGTAAAAGAATTTTAAAAATATGTTGCATTATTTGTATTATTTGACCAATAATTTTGGCCTTTTTTCTGATATTTACTGTTCATCAGATGAAAATATCTTGCTAAGCAAAACAGCTAGAAAATTATCGTAGGTGATACTATGAAAAAAGTATAACATTTTTCCAATAGAAAATTTATTTGATAAAAAATAAAATTATACAGTAGCTTGTCGAATGAACGTAAAGCGACTGTACAATAAGTTGATTTTAACTGAATTTTATAAAAATTAGTCAAATTCGAGAAAACGTAAATTAGTAGCAGGTACCGTGAGTGGGAAAATAGACAATATTTGGACAATTCATTTTTAAATCTAAAAATAAAGCAACGCCAATTATGATGTTTAAATATTTTATAATATACGAGGTCAAATACAAAGCCTAGCTAAAATAAATTATACTAAATGTTAGAAAATTTTAATTTCATTTATTAATGTTGATTTTTATTTATGCGATTATTTGTCATACTGATGCACAAAGAATGGGGATTATTCGGTTTCTGTTTAATCGCTTAATCTACCAAATCCACAATCAATAAAACAATCAATGGAAAGCAAAAAAAAAATAATTTAATCTCCTAAACGATTAACTATTTAATGAAACAAACAATTTAACAAAACAATAAAGTATTTCGTTAAATAAAGTTTGCGAGGCTTGAAGTAAACACCAATCCCATTGTATTTAACCAGTCATGTTTAATAAAACATTTGTCAGTCGATCTGTTAGTAAATGATAAAGTGTTTACAACTTGCAAATATCTGACATAGAGCAACTATTAATGCTTGAGTGCATATTTGAAGAAGAAGAAAAAGAAGATAAACGAAGAACAAAAAAGAATGTTATCAATACCACTTCCCCATGTAGTGTGGTGTCTGTTCAGTAATGACAGATTGGGGATGGTTAGTTGGAACTTTGGGTCTAAATGGATGCCATATGAGCTCCACCTAAAGGAAAAATAGACTAACCAAGTTACATTAGTTAGTATATAACTGAAAATTGTGTGTAGTGTAGTGTGCGGCAGGATGGCTCAGTGGTTAGAGCACCAGATTCCGAAGCAGACGTGCCCAGGTTCGAGTCCTGTCCGCGGCAAATTCTGGCCAGTACATGATGAGTTCCCAATAAGGACGAAACCGGTCTACTGGATGAATTGCCTTTTCTACACTATACAATTCTTAGTTTATACTGACATATGTAAGTAATTAATGGGTCAGGTGCTTATATCAAGACCGCAACCTTGATTATAATAATTGTTATCACCACCCGCGCAACCTATGTTCGTTTAATTATCTAATAGGAGTTTGCATTTTCTAAGTGACGTATTATTAAAAAGCTAAAATTGGTTAAAAAGGCTTCTGTTTTTGCTTAATTGGAAGTAATGTCGGGAAACATATGAGGAAATACACAGAAGTTACGGCAAGAATCATCAGGATAATTAACAATAGATTCAAAGTAAAAAGAAAATATTTACAGTCTTCTGCTTAGCTGCTACTTATATGCAGTTTGCGAGCTTGATACAAAATATAATCTAATTAAATTTAACCAGTCGCTCAACATAGCAAAGCTACCTTTATCTACACATACTGACGCATTTAGATCTTCCATGATCATCACCAATGCACGGAGGAAAATTAGCTAGTGAGGATCGGACAGAAATGCATTTATAGAGAAAGCAAAATATGATATCCAAGATAAACTGTGCTTTTTACCTAGGTCTCGCAAGAATTAAAATTAAAAATGCGCAATTCACTAAGCAATTAATCAATGGATTAAGTTGTTTTTCAAATAATATTTGTGAATTGCTAATTAACACTAATCACATTCTTACGCATTCGCCTAGCGTAGCACAATGAATTACGTGTCATCGCATGCATTTGGCTAACTGCTCGAACGTGCATATCATTTGATAGGGAACAAGATATATTGAGCATATTTCGTGTTGTGAACTTGATTAAATAGTTTACTTCATCAAAAGAGGAATAAAAAGTTT
>JAQBSW010012534.1:0-16526 GCA_029291075.1 Eudiplozoon nipponicum
CTAATAATTAAATTGAAAATATCATATTGAAGCATGTACCGATAATATTTAGTGAAAATTATTGATGTCGTTCTTCAGTAACAACCATTCATGGCAATCTAGGAATAACTCATTTATCAATAAAAATTAATTTGTTCAGCGCGACGTCTAACAGTGCATAGAATTCATCATCAATGTCGGGTTTAAAGATCTGCGGGTGAAAATGTGAAAGATCCTTGTACTAAATTCCAGCACAAGCAACATTTTGAAAGATTATATAAGACTGATATTGAATACTTAACCCACCCCTTCCACGTGGCACAGATCCTCTACCACGACCGAACGTAACTGACGTCGAGTTGTCATCATGATAGTTGTGGAGATGGCCGCCTGACGGAACTTGTTGATCACTACTTTGTACAGCCCAGTTCTTGACGGTGGAGTTGCAGCCAATGCCTCTTCCTCGATTTGCAAAATTCTGTTAATGCATAAAAAACATCAGACAATTCTTTTAATCTGTTGCTTTGAAGGCCCGACAAGCCGCTTGCAGGCTTACAAATGGCAGATTTCATATTTTGACTGATCAAAATTCATACAATAAACCAGGCCTATACAAAATTAGTCAATTCCGCATTTGATTCGCGTATCATAAAGAAAACTGCAATTCTGTTTCAAACCTGAAACTTACTCACGTGATTTTAATAGTTCATAACTATTTTTGGTAAAGAATTAGTAATAAATGCATGCAGTATGCTGAAGAAGGTAGAGAAATAGAACGAGAGAACCAACAAAAGCAGCCAGGCATGAACAGACAGAATGCTGGCAAAATATTTTCTTAAAAACTAAGGAAGCAGTGTCATTCGATTAATCCCTTAGTTTCTGCAAGTATGGCAAATGAAAACACTGATTAGCTGAATCACTTATAGCATTACAATTTTTTAGTAAGGTGGAAATACATAAAACAATTAGTATGTACAAGTGCCTGTACATAATAATCAAAAAGATCATTTAAACACGGATAGTCCAGATGAGCTTTCACAAAAAAAACGAACTTTTTTCCCGACGAGGGATGCATACTCATTAGTTTATCGAAACAAAAAAACTTGATTTAAATAAATGTCTTCATTATACGTGCAATCAGCAACTGCGTATTTGGATATATTACGAACACTTTTCCAAAGCTGCATAATAAGTTCGGGGTTGCAAAGACATTGTAAAATCGACATTCTAACCAAGTAAAATGCATGCGAAAATGAAAAGTGCCGTATTTTCTATTTCCATGTATTACATATTCGTCACGATTTCATCATTGTTAGTTAGTTTGTCGTTGTGATCTGACGATGACCGCAGAAGGGAGAAACACGTTATTCGCGAGGCAGCCTGCAGTTTTGAGTTACGCAAGCCTCATTTAAATAATCGTATTCTCCAATCGCGCAATAAACGATTACTTAACTTAAAAATTATAGAACTAGGGTGATATTTCTATGTTATCTTGATGCAAGTGCACTTACCCTATTAAAATGCCTAGCTTCAGAGAAACTCTCGACTGCGACACCAGAATTAGAACTTGCAGCGCCACCACTATTCGCTCTTTGACGCCATTTCCATGCCGAATCACCATTTGTCAGCGACGACCACCCGGTTGGACCATTTAATTGGTTAAATTCACTTCCGTTATAGGTAGACGAAACGCCACTACGTGCCGTAAAGGCTCCAATCTTCTGCCTAAATTTAGTATGTCCAGCGAACTCACCACAAGTTGCTGAATAAGATTCACTAAGGCTGAACAATTTGTTGTATAAAATAGGGTAATTATACACAGATAAAACGTTTACAATGAAATGAAACACACACACACACATGCAGATGTTTAAAAACCAGTCAAAAGTTGACACAAAAGGGGACATACATAGGCAAAAGATGTAACAGACACATAAGAAACAACAGCATAACTACAAACAAAATGCAGATATATAATAAACTTTCATTCCTAATCAAAAAACCACAGATTACGTGATTGATGATACAAATTAATTAAATCAACGTTACGAGCTTCTAATAAATAACAATACTATATATATATATATATATATATATATATATATATATATATATTACCAGTTAAACTAACATTTTATTAGATATAAAAGGAAATTCATCCAGTAGATCGGTGTCGTCCTTATTGACTACTCCTAACATACAGCACATACTTTTACCAAGGACGGTTCTCGAGCGTAATGATGTCTTTTCTAAAATTGATAATGAATAAAAGCTACGAGCCAATTAGAACCAATCACTGTTATATACTCAGAAAAACAAAAAATAAAGCCGTCCATAATTAATTAGTTTAAATGAAATCTATCAACACAAATATAGAGATACAGACAAACAGACATTACAGCAATATATGAGCATTAATGTACCGATATGTCTAGGAGGCAGAAAAGTTCTTCCCGCTGTATGAGATCTTGACCACGTAGATGATTGTATTATTATTCAACAATTAGTTATAAATGGTGTGGTTGCATCCATGATTATTGTTCGTTTTGGAACATTTATATCGGCTCAAACCATATACTTAACCGTTATAGATTCCAACTAAAGGTTTCTGGAATAAGCGAAAATAGATGCACGCAAACTCGAACAATTGGCTTTCCGACAAAGATTAAAATAATCCAGAATCAGATTTAACTGATTGTGATTGGGGAAATTAGAATTTACTCTGGATGACGATATGTTATACTAAGCACAATGAAGTTACTGCTGAATATGGCATTGGGTGCCTCTGTAGAATGTATCATTGGATCCTCCCAGAATCTATGGAGATTCTCGAAACTGGGCATCACATTCCAGCTAGCTCAGCTTATAATAATACTCATAGTTGTAACGTGTCAACTTAAGCGTTGTCTAAAATTCGATTTTGAATTCTTTTTGATCAGAAAGGCTGAAGAAATGGAATAAGCGTTTGCATCAGGTAATAGCGGCTGTTTATTCCAACTTATTCGCGCAACAGGCCAGAGAAAATAAAAAATTAGCGAAATTGTAAATGATAGTAACAATTATATTATAGCCGATAGAATAAGTTGACTTGATAGGTCGGTTGAACACTTCAAAGATCAAAATTCTTGGGCACTTGCTTGCATCCCGATCACCACAAAGCCGCATCCTATGATTTGCATCCGAGTTTATTTAGGAAGGTGGCAACATCATTTTTTTTAAGGCATTGGCTATTTTTAGCGTAATGAAGGAGACCATGCCAGTTCCATAGAATGACCCGACCGTAATTCCTATTCCAAAAAAAGATTGATTCGTACTTCGTGATTCCAGATATTGGTTTTTTACTTCAATTAATTTAATCTATATTAGCTCTTCGCGTGAATCACATGCTTGAGAAAAATAAACAGGGTACTCGTCACGACGAGGTTGTTTAGATAATATTTTAATATATGGAAAGTTATTAAAACGCGACATTTGACTCAGTCGATCGCAATGTTTGTAATAGATGCTGTGTACAGAATGTAGGTGTGGAAGCCCTACCAGGTAGTATATTAGCTGATCTAGACTATGCAGACGATATCGTATTCTGAGACAATCTCCATTCTTCTCCGGTCACCTTAAGTAGTTAAGCAGTCGTTGTTCCGTCTTTCGGTATAAAATTAGCACTCAATAAATTTAAGGTGCTCATACAGGATCATACATCACTCGCTCCAACTCTGCGACCGCGAAATGAAGATTTGGACGTAGTTGACAGGTTTACATTACTTGGAATAGGTATCAATAATTTAGACAATATAATTGACGAGTTGAGTATGAGAGTCGCCAAAGCCCGAGTATTTTAGCGCCTTTACCATATAATTGAAAAACGCGAGCATTTCACTTTGACTTAAAGATTGTGTACACAATTTATGCTTACGTTCAGTTTTATTATAAACTGTGTCGGTTACCAACAAATACCCAACGCTGAAACTCTTAGATGTATTTTTGGATCGTTTAACAAATAATCCTCGTTAGAAAAGCCAATATGGCTCCATAAAATACTGTGGCTCGGTCAGGTTTTTTTCGTATTCCCTCAAGTCTATTGTCCAGTAGAGCATTATTCTATGACACAGCCCCAGAATAGCGCAAGAAACAAGATTTTCAAATGGCAGAAACAGTTAATATCAACTAAATTCAAATAGGGTATTATGGAATCCAAGCGTTTTCCTGGGCGTGGTTCACGTGCGTGTAATTCTTCTTGTTTGGAAACTCCGCCCGATATGGCATCGAGCCGAGCTCAGTCATGACATTGGTTTTGATGACATGATATAGTGAAAACCTCAAGGAAGTTCTATTGCTACTGTCGGCTTTCCTGAAAGCTTACTTGGCCACCATGGTGTCGTGTAGTAGTTTAGTTTGCCTCACTTCTGTGTTATCTTGGTTAATATATTCATATTAACTAGATCCTCAACCTTATAAATTTCTTTCCTTTAATATGTTTTGCCCAAATTATTATTTTTGTCATTATTATTAATTTTAACATTTTTTGTGATTATTCTCATAATGGTTAGATGGAAGCGAAACATTATTTACTAATGAGTTATGTAACTCTGTGCATGGTGATGGTAATTCAAAAATGATATTTTTCCTGGCAACCATGAGGAGATTCTCAATAATTGTATCGGTATCAAATAATAATTTATCACCCCTCAATCACTTAAACTTTGGGGCTCCAAAATGAAGATCTGGACGTAGTTACAGTTTTCACCACATATGTTATTGATGCAGCTGCCGAGATATGTAAGCCTCCCAACAACCTCTGTGATTTTCACCCATGTTGATTGGGTTTTATTTTTAAATATCTCAGAATTCACAAGTAATGTTTCAACCAGAAACAGTGCTCATGTAGATCGCGATCAGGTTAGACTAAGTAAAGAAGTTGAAAACGAGGAAGCTTATGGAGAAGACCAATCTCCAATAGACAACCACAGAACATTAACAACATTGCAACAATTTCGAGATGCTGCAGATTTAGCTAATTCAACGGCTTGTCAACTTTCACAGCAAAGCCAGCTGTTTTATCAGCTTCTGCAGCACTCTAAAGCACTCTAGCTTGATTTAATTATTTATAACTCTTCAGTCAACATAGTCATAACATCTTGAGTAACCCTTCCAAACTGTTACAAGCCATTTCACTAAAAACAAGGCACTATTTTCAAACATTTTTATACGGTTTTGATAGTATAAAGCGTGTGCTTTTAGTAAAACAAATTTACAATAATTATATCTTATTGAATTTGCAGCCTCAACTGCTGCTTCCATCACCTTCCCGAATATTTTTTTGTCGTAATTCTTCGGCAAGTAAGTTGGAATAAATTTAGGCCATCAACTTATGCGAAAGCTATTTACTAATCTTCGGCCTTTCTGTTCAAAAAGATTGAAGATCGACTTTTGGACTGCACTTACGTTTCGTCGGGAGCATCCAACGTTAAATACGGTAGCAAATGCATAGTGCAAAGTGGAATTTATCTTCGTCCATAGAAATTTATAATTATACCCATCAAGACCAGTTAACTTGGACCTTAGAATATCTTCCAATTTTTATCGGAAAGACGGTTGTTCGCGTTAGCTTACACATAATTGAGGTATATCCTTATTTAATTATCCAGAAATTTTGTGTGCAAATCTACAACTAAGTGGACGGTCCAAGTCGACATGTCGACGAGATGCAAAAAGGTATATAGTCCTGTATATATCCACGCCATCTATAAGTAGTTCCTACATGGTCTATTTGAGTCCAGTGTTGTATAGTGGTTGGGAGGGCGCCATGTGGCGCAACGCCTACAGTTCGTGCCACCTCACTATTATTTATGTTCAGCCAAACTATTGAACAGTTGTTTACCATTATAACTGTGTACTTAACTTCCACCTAGATGAAATTCTGCGACGCTTAAGCGCAAAAATTTAATGCTCATGTCACCCATATGTAAAAATATATATATAAACTACTTGCCATGCGGAGTCAAGAATGTATATCTGAGTAGAAAGCGTCTTTGTTGTCGTCTATGCTGTAATTGGTGGGAGCATATTCCGGTACATCGAAAAATGCAACACAAAAGTAGCCAGCATTGATTTCAGTCTTTTTAAACGTGCCGCATAAATTTGATTATTTACAGAGATACACTCAGCTAAATAAGCTTCAGCAGGCGAGCTGAGGACAATGCAGACTTCTCATTGCTAAAAATGAGAAAACTTCGTGGTGCCAGAGATTTGAAACCAACAACGCGTTAATAATGACGATGCAACGTACTGTAATATAAGCAGTATACTAATTTTCGGCACATCACGTTAAGTATTATCCAACGTACGTTCCAGAACTTCGAGTTTCCTTATATGTTCTAATGTTCACACACTTAATGAATGGTAGTTTACTAATTTTGATTTTTCGCAATCCGAAAGAGGGTTCCGTTACATTACCAACTTTCGCCATATTCACAGCATCTAAAAGAGCGGTAGAATTAGATTGAAAGTAGAATAGATGAAAAAGAAGCAGAATCGAAAAAGAAGGTACCTACAGTAGCCTGGTTTGCTTTTTAGTTGTATCTACATATGCTCATACCGAATGCAGCACAGACGAAATCAAAGACGAATTTTGCTCCAAATTAAGCTCCTTACTAAGTAGAGCACGAAGTTCAGATAAAGTCTTAGTTATGGGCGACATGAAGAATGCTGAAGTTGGGAACTGAAGTAACGCAGAATTTCATTTCGGTGAAAGATACATTTTAAGGTCGACGCGCAACGATAATGTTAAACGGCTTTTGGATAGCTGCGCGGAACCGATTACATTTAGTTGATATAAACTTCAGACGTAGTGTCAGACGTTGGCTACATGGCGCCCTCCAGCTCCCAGACAACGGTGGACTCAATAGATCAGTTAGAAGTTAGTTATAAATGGTGTGATTGCATCTAGGATTGTCGTCGACTCGGACCATGCACTTATCCAGTGTGGATATGCACTAACATTTCCCGTGGGGGATAAGAATAAACTCCAAACGCGAACAACAGCCTTTTCGATAAAAATGAGAAGGTATTCTAAAATGAAAGCTACTGGTCTTGATGGCTAAAATTGGTGTTAACAATGGAGCAAGATAAGTTCCACTATGAATAATACCGATGTGCGGCATTACAGGTCCGTGTAGAAATAGTCATTGGTTTTCGGTAAAATCTATGGAGATACTCGAAAAAGGTGCCACATTAGACGCCAACTTAAGTGCAGTCTAAATGTCGATCTCGAATCGTTCGCATTCTGTAATAGTCGTTGTTTGTTCAAATTTATTTGCGCAACTGGACCGGCAAGAATAACAAGTTATGCCAATTATAAATGACAGTAACAACCACTTAGTAATCGATAAAATAAGTCGTCTTGATAAGTGGGCTGAACACGTCAAAGATCAATTTTCTTGGGCACCCGCGTCAGTTCCGATTCCCGAAAGCATACCTGTATCAACAGCGTGAAATTTTAGTCTCGAAGAATAACCAGAGTTAGAAATACGAGATGAGATCCTGTCTATAAAACGTCGTAAAACCGCAGGCCTTGATGATTTGCTTCCGTGATTATTTAATGATGATGGTGATATAATTTAAGGAGCGTTGATTAAAATTTTTTGTACTATATGGAATGAGGAGGCCGCACCACTTGATTGGAATGAGTCGACCATCATTCCTATTTTTAAAAAAGACAATCGTAATTCGTGCGACGACCATCGTGGTATAAGACTGACTCGAGTTCTGCATAGGTTTTATTTGCATTGATTATTCTACGTCGTCCCAGCGCTTCACGTGAATCATACACTAGAGAAGAACAGGCCAGAATCCGCTCAGGACGGGATTGTATAGATAATATTTTACGTTAAGGCAAGTTCTTGAACAGACACATTTATATCGCTGTCTCACAATAGTCGATTTTCTTGACTTTAAGAATGCATCTGACTCGAAAAACGGTTTTTCCTCAAAAATTATTAATATAATACGCGCTCTCTACACAACTACCACTTGTCGCGTTAAGAACTACAACGAATTAACATACAACTTTACAACCAGTCAAGGCTGTCCACTTTACCGAATTTTGTAATTGATGCTATTATGAACAACATGCTTCCACACATTCAGGATGCAGGTGTTGAAGTTCCCGCGGGCGGTAAACTAATCGATCTTGACTATGCAGACTATTAAACAATAGATTAGCAATGTACAATATTTTTACAGGATCGTCCACCACTTACTCCAAATCTGCGGCTGCAAAGAGAAGATCTAGGCAAATGACAGATTTGCATACATTGAGAGCTTTATCAATAACTCAGACATCATGTATGACAAGGTGAGTATAAGAATCGCAAAAGCTAGAGTAGTTTTTGCAAACCTTTGCCATTTATGGAGAAACGCAAGTATTTCGCTCTGCCTTAAAAGTCGTGTTTACAATGCATCTGTACGCGCAATTTTACTATACACTAGTGAAACTTGGCCTCTTAGAGTTGATGATTTTTAGATTTTTACAGGCATTTGACCATCGTTGTTTGAGAGGTGTAGCACATGTTGGTTACCAACAATGAATAACTAACGTTGACATCCGTAGACGTATTTTTGGATCTGTAAATAAGTGCTCCCTGGTGGAAAAACAAATAAGGCTCCATCAACTTCGTTGGCTCGGTGACATTTTGCGTATGCCCACATTTCGATTGCCCAGTAGAGCTCTGTTCTCTTATCTAGCACCAGATTGGCGTAAGAAACAAAGTGGTCAGATTTTGACGGGGCAGAAACAATTGAATTCACTTGCATTCAAATTGGGTAGTATAAGATCCACTCGTATTCGCATCACAGTTCTTGATTCGAAACCCTGCGTGATATGGCATCGAATCGAGCTCAGTTATCATCTTGTTACAAATGTCTAGTAGAATAATCTTCGGTTTTTTCTTTTCTTAGTAGGGCGGAGTTAGCTGCAAGGTTTGGTTTTTTATGGCGTGATACATTGAAACCCACAAAGAAGCTGTATTGCTTATGTTGCCTTGCCTTCAAGGTAATTTCGCTATAATGGTGTTGTGTAAAGATTTAGTTTGCCTCACTTCCGTGTATCTAGATAAATATACTCATAGTAACTAGATGCTCTCTCTCTCTCTATCATAAATCTTCCTAATCATTTTCACCTAAATAATTAATTTTGTTTTCAATTTTAATTTTGTTTTTCTTATGGTTATATGGCAGCGAAACATTAGTTACTATTGAATTTTGAATGGATGTGCATGATGATGATGATTATGATGACAGCAAAATAAGTACAATCAAAATTGTTTGGATGACGATTTGCCACATTTATATAAAGATTCATAACAATAATACTTTGAACTGCATGACTTACATATCATCATCATTGGTAATACTACTGTGTGTATTTCGTTCGCCTTGTGCAAGCACACTGGATTCCCCTCCGTGAAGCATACTTGATTTTGAAAAACCAGTGCCATAAACTTTAGCTGGCATATTTGGAACTTGTTTAGAGACCGCCCCATTAGATGACATTGCAGAGTTTAAAGTGCAGGTGTCGTGCATTTTCTGTGATAAGATAAATTGAAAAAACGTATTCATTGTATTTTCCTAAATCAAATTTTCGATCTTAGATTATACACCAATGGCATTGTATTTAAATAATCGTCGAACAACATTGCTATTTTGTTCGATGACTGGTTAAATACAATGGGATTGGTGTTTAAGCTCGCAAACTTGATTTAAAGAATTTTTACCACCACCCGCGCAATCAATTATTGTTCAAGACTACACATAAATTCTGCAGCCGATATTTACATTCAATGTATGCATGGCGTTTTGATCCTTGTTAGTCAGTTTTCCGTCGTACTCTGATGATGATAATGGAAGGTCGAAACGTGTCTGTGCGTGCGACTGGCGGTAGTTTAACTGTTGATTGACGATTGGTTAAATACAATGGGAGTGGTGTCTTATTCAAGCTCGAAAACCTGATTTAAGAAATTATTATCACCACCCATGCAATTACTTATTGTTTTATTCATTGTAGGTATATGGACACAAAGCATTCACATCCGTAAGGCAGTGTTAGGATTGATTTCCTGACACGGTCAATACACTATTAGCAAGTTCCATTGCCTTTGACACCCATAATCCTGTTATTATCCAGCAAAGTGTGTGGCCACTTCTCTTGACAGAAGTTGGCGAATATTCTGGCGCAATTTCAAACAATTTTTACGCAAAAAATGACTTTGACACAAGACCATCTAAGAGTATGATGATTGACAGCAAATCATATCGTCACATTAGGAATGAACATTCAAGTGTTCTTTGATAGCCAACAGCCAAATAGAATTTTTTTAAATAAGAAATTTATCTGCTGGAGCGCAATGCGAAGAGAGTAAACTTAAATGCTGATTTTTTAAAGTAAATGTGCAAAACCTAGCGAATGAAGCTGACCTAGGAATTAAAAGGCTCAGAGTTGAACGCTCTTTATGTGTAAATTTCCGTTATCTGAATACGAACCCATTCAAAAACACGCTAGGTGGATTATGAAGAGCCTTATCATGTCCTTATGCACGCTTAAGAGGAAGGGCAGTGCATCCGTTTGGTCCTTGGAACGTGAGGGCTCAAGTTTTTCGAATTATTTAATTTTATATGGATGACCAATAGCACATGTCTTCGTAAGTTCAGAATTTCTAAGTGCCCTTGATATTGTCTCGTTTAGGTCGAGCGACCTAGTCAGGTTTTGTTTTTCCTTTCTGTTGTAAGCATTACAGCGATAGCCTTCCTTGAATCAAAAGCTTTTTACTCTCGTTCGGCCTATACTAGGCCCTGCCAAAGCAATAGTTTTTGGAGTATATAGCGTGCATGTCCCAACACAAACATTTTGTTTATAACATTAATTAATTTATTGGCCACTGGCTGTGAGCGCAGTGAAAATATCCAACGGACTGCTAGTTATTTCAATTCACAAAAAGATCTCAACTGAGCAGAAAAGAGTTGTAGCGCCAGGCTCCTCAGTTTTGTCCTGTCTTAATCTTAATGATAAGTTAAATTTCCAGCTCCACAGATGACATCCCGTTACAGGAAAAAGCGTAAATAATTCAGAAAAGAGTAACTTCATTTTACTCAAATAGGCCACAATTTGGTAAGGAAACGATGGTTGGCCTCTGTTTGGAGCGCGAACTGCGGGTGTGCCACTGGTACCATTACTGAATATGCTTTCTTCTAGTCAAAAGAATCTGATTAAAATTATGTTTCATGCAGTCGCTTTTATTTTGCGCATACAGTAAATAGGTGAAAAAGGCAACATATATGTCGGAAGACTTCAGGAAAGTCTACGCTAAGTTCAATAGCATATCGAGAACAATCTAGAATGTTACGCAAGAAAAAATTAACATATTACTTTTGTAGCATGATCGATGCGCCACATTAACGCTCAAAATATTTGGCGAATTGAGATTGAAAAATTTGATTGTAAAACTGCATTTTAATACTAGGAAGTGTTTGATCTCTGGCAAGATTACTACTGCTTATATGTCGGATCAAAGCATCTAATTCGAACAGATTATTAAGCCGCTTTCATCTCAATCGAAAATGTAATTGTATTAATCTAATTCCACTGCGTTGTTGGCAGTAAAATCCTTGTAACATTCAATATTCGAGGTATGACATTTTCCTAGTTTCGCAGATACTGTGTGCAAACATATAGTTTCGGTGCACGAGCACTCATGATATGCCCTCTTGGACAGAACATAGACAACACATATGTAAGTAGAGTTCACAATTTTGCTGTCATGTTTAATTAAGATAATAGTTCTGTTGACAATGTATAGAGTAGCCAAACCTATATTAAAATCCGAATATTTCTTGTCATACAAAAATTAAAATGTTCCAACTTTTTGAAATTCACTGCGCTCTTAGACAGTAACGTTAGGAGAACAGTTAAAACTGGATGTGATGCACGCAATTGATTTGCTGTTCCCTTATTTCACTCTCCCCATGTTTGTATTTTTCATTATTTTTTTTACTTTTAACTTATATATAACGAGATGTTCATTTGTTGATTTTTGAGAAAAATATGAGAAAAAAGCGTTTCTTGTATCTGATAAAATTTTGGCACATGGAAAGGGTACTATGAGAAATAACCATAAAGAATAAAAATTTGTTAATCCGACAGGAAAAAATATTTTTACGAGTTTATGTTTAAGATTTTCAACATAAAAAAGGATACTGATTACTGAAATATGAGTTAAGGACTTACCTGCATAGGTTTACCTTCAACCTCCATAATTGCGTTTGGTTCTACAGTTTTGCTATCGCACAAATTCGAAGTTGATTTACTGTTGGCACCCACTGTTTTACCTGAGATGCTATCAGCAATATTTCCTGTTGATGATGGCGGAAGGAAACGCGGTGGCCCAAGATGCACTTCACCGTCAAGGAAAGAGCTGTACCAACAAAATGAATGCACAGTAGCATTAACACTAGAGAAACAGTAATATCATCTAAAAAACCTGCAATAGAAACCAACGATCATCTTAACGGACTGCAATGTTCATGATTACGGGGACAATGCTTTGAATCTGCTGGTCAGACGGGTTTCCAATCACGTTTTCTGTGATACTTAGTTTAGAGCACTAGATACCGATTCAAACGTGCCCAGGTTAGAGCTCTGACCGCGGAAAATCTGAGTTACACGGGATGAATTGCCTTTTCCACAATATGCAATACTTAGTTTTTAATGAAACTTAAATAATGGGTGAGATGTTTGTATAAAGATCGCAACCTTGATTAAGAGTAATACTTAGTTTATCCCAAGAATCAAAATTTGGTAGGCTACACGGCATTTACTATAGTGGACATGATCTGATGTCGCACTTTGAATGACTAAAGTGAGGCGTTCAACAATATTACTTTAATACTTACTGTTATGAGATCGACAAAGGGCAAGTTCCAAACAATAAAGCTATTTAAACCTTGCTAAAATTTCATTTAAAAAGTAGCAAAGAAGATAACAACAGTTGTTGAACTTCAAGGAGTTCAACGAACAAAAATAGTTGAAGAACCTATTCGTCTATTAGGATACAAATACACCAATTACTATTAATTAGGTTAACCGTTTTTGTTATTTAGCACTTGGTAAAATATCCGCGGCAGGAGCATATTTACTTCTGACAAGAACTGGCTGAATGCCAAATAATGATAAAACTTGTCTACTTGACGAAGTACATCTTAAGGTTTATACGGGTAACATGTACAACCTTGATTAAAACGATTGTCATCACTAATCACGCAATCAAACCTTGTTTAAGTATTTGCCAAGTTCCCAATAAGGACGCATCCATCCTACATAATGGATTTCCCTAGCACCTTTATTGCTTTCAGTTTACTTTATTTATATATATATATATATATATATATATATATATATATATATATATATATATATATGTATATATCATCATCATCATGTCCAGCCACACAAAAGTCAAAAGTGACTTATGTTTCACTGCCATATAACCATAAGGAGCGAAAAAAGTATATAAATGAATTTAGACAAATTATTAGTGAGATTTACGAGAAAGGGGTAGAGAGAAGGAATACCTTGCTACTATGAGTAAATTTATCAAGATAACTCACAGAAATGAGGCAAACTAAACCTCTCCACAACACCATTATGGCCAGATCCAAGAACACATCTTCGGATGTCAACGTTAGTTATTCGTTGTTGGTAACCAACATGTGCTAGACTTCTCAAACAACGATGATCGAATGCCTGTAAGCGTCTCAGATCATCAAATCTAAGAGGCCAAGTTTCACTAGCGTATAGTAAGACTGCGTGTACAGATGCATTGTAAACACGAGCTTTAAGGCAAAGTGAAATATTGGCGTTTCTCCATAAATGACGAAGGTTCGAGAAAGCTACTCTAGCTTTCGCGATCCGTATTCTCACCTCGTCAGACATATTTCCTACGTTAGTGATAGAAGATATGTAAATCTGTCGACTATGTCAAGATCTTCCTTCTACAGTCGCAACGTTGGAGTGAGTGGGTGATCCTGTAACAGTATCTTACATTTAAGGGTGCGAATTTCATACCGAACGTCTGTTAATCTAATAAAGGTGGCCTGGGCAGATATATATATATATATATATATATATATATATATATATATATATATATATATATATATTCGATACATACTACACCACAGACAGATAACTTAGTTGATTAGGTAACGTGACTTTTGCAATCCGTTGAAAATTCCATATATCGTACATCACTAAACATATAGTTGATCCATCACAAAGTGCCAACTTCTACAGAAATGATATTGATTATGTATATTTAGGAAGCAAAGACAATTCATCCAATACACCGGTTTCGTTATTATTGGAAACCCTTCAAGTACCGTATAAAACTTGCTGCGGACAAGACTCGAACTCGGGCACATATGCTTCGGAGTCCGAAACTCTAACCTGTGCGCAAACTTTATATTAGCTTTTCTGGCAGGTGGAGCAATGTGGCCTATATTTCGACCTAAATTTCCAAATCTGAGATTATAGAACAGGTCCCATAGCACAATTTCCCACATTATAGCGAATATACACAGTAAACCGGCGACTAATGTTTATTTGCCATTTGGCATTAACAATGGATTGATAGTTTTTACAAATAAAAATCTACGCAACAGCTCTTCTATGATCACTTACTCGGTGTTCTGAAGAACAAAACTAGAAGGACGGACACTGTTTTTTCCTGTTGCTGAACCGCGTCCCATTCCCCGATAATGATTACCTCCACGGAGTTTTCCATTGTCACCTCCATTACCATATGACGAACCTCTTACATAATTCCAACCATCCGCAACTAAAGCTTGCTCATTAGCAGCAAAGTTTGAGTCTGGTGGTGATCCGGAATGCATCCCGCTGCCACCACCTTTTGGATGAAATTCGTTTCTCCAGC
Source organism: Eudiplozoon nipponicum (assembly GCA_029291075.1). Taxonomy (NCBI): domain Eukaryota; kingdom Metazoa; phylum Platyhelminthes; class Monogenea; order Mazocraeidea; family Diplozoidae; genus Eudiplozoon; species Eudiplozoon nipponicum. Next base: position 14,961 of record JAQBSW010012534.1, read on the forward strand.
CTCTATAAAATAATAAAAGCAATACACTTTTCGCTAAAATATTGACTGACATTAAACTTTTGCATATTTGACAGAGCTTAATGCCTTGTCAATAATAATTCCAACAAAGTTGCATTTCGTTAAAATTGATGATAAAACCTCATGATCTATCGAAAGAAAAAATACTATCAAAGCGAAATATTACAGTATTAGGCTTAGTTTCAATTTCAGCTGCCTACTGAAATGTGGGATGAGGGGGCACAAGAGAGGCAAGATAGTATGTTGTCTGCTCTTTAACGACAGATTGGGGGTGGCTAGTTGGAACTTTAGGTCGAAATTTAAACCACAATTGCCAACCTGAAAGAAAGGCGAACTGAAGACATATATCATTATAAAACTAAAGATTGCGTGAAGAAAGCGGAGGTGGCTCAAGCTTTATTGTCCAGTACAGAAATTGCATCTGCGACTTATACCAACGTAAACATACTAAAAGTTGAAATAGTACGCAAAGTTAGGCGTTTTTAAAGCAATCCTCCGATTGTATAAACATGTTTAAGCGAAATTCTAGTTGAACTACTATAATGATGATTAAGCCAGTCATTCAGTGCTGCCTTGCTCCATTTCTTCATTATTTCGACCTACATGATCGAATTATACCTAGCTTCTATATATATATATATATATATATATATATATATATATATATATATTACGCATGAGATAGAATTCCAGACTCCAAATTAAAAGCTGAAATAAGACCAGGAGTAAATGTAAACATCAGAATGAGAATAGTATGTGATATCATGTTCACGCGCGCAACAGTCGACGGTGTAATCTACGATGCATCTGCAAACTTATTAAATAATATGAATGATGCACTCTCTTGCGCAGTGCTGTCCTTCTTGTTGTGGATTTGACTGCATTTTTCTTGTGCGGGACAATAGGTAGCACTCTTAGGTCGCTAAAATCTTGAATTTTGATCATTTTAGGTGCTCTGCTTATTGGCTTCGATTGATGGGTTCTCACTTGTCCCTTCTTTTTTGAGCTTTCCATCAGCTGATTGACTGAAAATGACGTTGGATCAAGATTTTCCAAGGTTCTTTGCCCGATATTTCGAGACTTCATTTACAGTCTCATCTTTAGGGTTGACACAATACACACAGGAGTAAAACGCAACTTGTGGCAAATGTGGTATCCTCATTCAAGACAGATATATTTTTATCTATTTTAATTCTAAAAGTATTTTTAATTGGCTTCCTAATATCCGGTCTTCATACCTAGTCTCTAATACTCAAATGTATACAAAACTTATCCCTGTCCCCCTCTGCGCACAAATACCTATAAACCTGTGTATTTTACTAAAGTGACATTCATTGAAGAACTGTAAGCACAATTAATGGATTGACATACACGCCTATCACTGATATCTATATTTTAATTGCTGTTCCGGACGCATAGAAGAAATAAAAAAAATTTGATTTCAATATTGCAGTAATCCTCACATGCCCCCCAATTCACCTTATTCTATCCTGCTTGCAATCGGTTATAGCAGAGAGAGATTAAAAAACTGTTGAAAGTCTATAGAGT